>JACXGJ010009700.1:0-23689 GCA_016801105.1 Esox niger | reverse complement strand
GGTGCTGGCCTGTGGATTGACTTTGACTGTTCTAACCATTCTTCGCTTCTGTTTATCCGTGATTTTCCTTGGTCTGCCACTTCGAGCCTTAACTTGAACTGTGCCTGTGGTCTTCCATTTCCTGACTATGTTCCTAACTGTCGAAACAGACAACTGATATCTCTTAGACAGCTTTCGGTATCCTTCCCCTAATTCATGACGGTGAACAATCCTTGTTTTCAGTTCATGTGACAGTTCTTTTGAGACTCCCATGTCACTACTCTTCGGAGAAGATTCACAGAGGAGGGAAACTTACAATTGCCCCCCCTTAAATACTCTCTCATAATTGGGTTCACCTGTGTATGTAGGTCAAGGGTCACTGAGCTTCCCAAACCAATTTTGAGTTCCAATAATTGGTTCTAAAGATTTTGAAATCAGTAAAATGACAACAGTGCCCAAATTTATGCACATGCCTAATTTTGTTAGAACAATTATTGCACACTTCCTGTAAATGGTATAAACTTCGTTTCACTTCTCAAATATCACTGTGTTTGTCTCCTATATGATATATTTAACTGATTGTTTTTATCCTAAGGACCAACGATTTATGAAGGAAAATCATGGACATTAACAAGGTTGCCCAAACTTTTGCAGACCACAGTACCTGTTGTTGGTTTGGAAGTTATAGCTAATGAAAGGGAACTAGTTTTGAAAACTTTAAATTAGAATAATTGGTTTAACATTGCAGAAATATACAGACACCACATCTCTACACACGTACCGCTCATTTGGATAGTGATTAATGATGTAGCCTTTCATATAGTAAACCCTGAATCCAATCCAGCCAGGTAGTGGCTTTTGCTCCATGTGGCACTGCATGCTCACTCTCTTTCCAGCGCTCCACTTCGCCAGTGTACTGCTGGCTAGAGACGATGGCAAACGCACCCCTCATGCACACCTGTTTCTGTTTAGTCATTATGTTCTCTATTTGAGTTCTTTGTTTTCACCTGCACCTCACGGTTTATTGTCATTTGACAACTATTTCATTCCTTGTTTTGTTGTTTTCATTTATTGCCTCTCCTTTTGCGGACTTGCTACCCTCGCACCTCCCACAGGACAACAACATTAATTTGTTCTAACTGCGGCCTGGCAGAACTTAGCATCGCTGATTTCTTTTCTTGTTTTCAGAATACTGTACTTCCACTATATTCATGTATGGCTTTTGCCATTGGCGGCTTGCATAGCTTAAACATCAATATACTATTATTTTACTACCAAGGAAGGGTCATAAGATTATAGCTCATGCTGGCGAGTCTGAAAGACAAACTTTCCACTGCCAAAGCTAACCTTGCTTGAACAAATGTAGCTGACTACAGCAAGTTAAACACCATTGACATCTGCACCTAATGGATTGCGCCTAAAATATCTAATAACGCTTAAGTAGCTAGTGTGATATATCACATGCCACCATAACGTTCGATTATCTTTTGTACAGTGGGGCAAAAAAGTTTTTAGTCAGCCACCAATTGTAAAAGTTCTTCCACTTAAAAAGATGAGCGAGGCCTGTAATTTTCATCATAGGTACACTTCAACTATGAGAGACAAAATGAGGAAGAAAAATCCAGAAAATCACATTGTAGGATTTTTAATGGCCCCAATTCTTGCAGGCGGCATTGCCCATTCATCTTGGCAAAATGCCTCTAGGTCATGCAAAGTCTTTTGTCATCTTGCATGAACCGCACGTTTAACATCTCCCCATAGTGGCTCAATGATATTAAGGGCAGAAGACTGTGGTGGCCACTCCAAAACCTTCAACTTTTTTCTGCTGTAACCACTGGAGGGTCAACTTGGCTTATTGTCATTGTCGTGCTGGAAAGCCCAAGAGTATCCCATGCGCAGCTTTTGTGCAGAAGAATTCTGGCTGTGAGGCATGTCACGGCATTGGCGCAGAAAAGGCTTTTTTTCTGGCAAATCAACCATGCAGCCCAATTTTGTTCAACTGTCGTTGCATTGTGCTCCTTGAAAGAACCATACTGTCTTTTTCCAGAGCAGTCTTCAGTTCTCCTGAGGTTTCCTGTGGGTTTTTCATTGTATCTCGAATAAATCTTTAGGCAGCTTTAGCTTAAATATTTCTTGGTCTATCTGACCTGGGCTTGGTATTAAGAGATCCCCGGATTTTCTACTTCTTAATAAGTGATTGAACAGTACTAATTGGCATTTGCTAGGCTTTGGATATCTTTTAATATACTTTTCCATCTTTATAAAGTTCCATTACCTTGTTGCACAGGTCTTTTGACAGTTTTCTTCTGCTCCATATGGCTCAGTATCTATCCTGCTCAGTGCATTCATGTGATAGCTAACAAACTGACTATTCATACACAGACACTAATTGTCATTTTAAAAGCCACAAGTGCGAGAAATTCACCTTTAATTGCCATTTTCAACTGTGTGTGTCGCCTTGTGTGTCTGTAACAAGGCCAAACATTTGATCAGTGCCATTTGGATGATTTCTGTTATCATTATGATTTACAAAGGAGCCAAACAACAATGTGATGATAAATGGCTTTATATGATTACTATCCTTCAATAAATGACAATGTTTTTGAATGATCAGTCAGATTTTCAAAATCAATTCCAAAATTTCACCATTTCTGCCAGGGAATGCAAACTTATGAGTACAACTGTATGTTGCATTCATATTTTAGTTCAATGTATACTGACAAAAAGTATACAACACAGGAGTAATTTGTCCCATATTTAATGTACAGCTTGTTTTTTCCAGTCAAAACAGTCTATACCTGGTTTGGTGACCTGGCACAGCTCCCTGATGACACTCACTGGCACTTGTCCATTGCTCAGAGCCCCGACTATCATTACCACATCAAACTGCCCTGGAGGAGGAGGAGGAAGAGTTACGGGGAGGAGAAGGAAAGGGTGAGTAGGAGACGAGAGGAAACTGCAGTAAACTTTCATTGTGTTGTTTTTCTGTCAATCTACATCAAATTTCTGTGTACCAGCCTGGAAAGGAAGTGGTTCGTCTCCCAGAATGCATTGCCTCAGATCCTGATAGAGGCCAGTCTTACTGGCTAATCTTAGCATGCCATTGCTTCCGTCAACACCCACAAAGTGCATGAAGCCTCTCCTTGTCAGCTGAGAGACACAAAACCAGAGACATTATTCTTATTTACTGTGCAAAACTTTGTTCAAGCCATTCAAGAATGTAGTGCAAGTAAGAGAGGGTGTTGTTAAGTTAGGCTTAACCTGTGCTGCGACCAATCCCGTGCCACAGGCCACGTCCAGTACCACCGCTGTGTCCCGGTTACCATGGAAACTAGAGGACAGACAGTTTGCGGCCAGACTTGGCGCACGGTAATCAAGTAGACCAACGTCCTTTAGTGAGAGTTAAACATATACAGTTATTATGGTTTTCCTACACAATTATATAAAGTTATACAGTGTATCATATAAAGTTATACCCAGTTAAAAACACATTCAACAGTTTATCTGGGACACAGGTGTCAAATTCAATTCATGCAGGATTCTGCTACTACTTTAACTGCTGATTTAAGGGAGTAGCAGAGACTTTGCTAGGCTCACAATACATTCAGGGCTTAAACCCCCCCCAGGGCAGAAAGTACTGGGTTTTTAATGTACATAAGGAAAATGTCTATGTACATGCTAGCGGCCTCCATGTCTAAATTGTCATTATGCGCGATCAGATCTATAGATGAATAGATAACGGCTATTTTTTTATAAATTTTTTTTAGGGTCAGTTTGAGATCTGCGGCTATTCATAAATATCTAGGGCTATAGCCCCGGGTGCCAAGGCCTAACAACATCACTGGGGAGTACTAATAATTTACAATGCAGTTTAAAGGTGTCACGGGTGCTGGTGGGGATCCAAACGCGGACAGGGAGCAGGAGGGAGAAGGGCAGGTGGAGAGTACGGGGACGGGAGGTGAGGCGTCTGACGACTCGGCGGTGTAGGGGCAGACGAGCGATAGGCAGAGTAGTCAGGGACGGGCAGAGAGTCGGTACACGGGCTGGCGGCAGAAGTACAATCGGGAAACTAGCAGAGTGGTCAGGGACAGGCGAGAGATCAAAACACCGGCGGGCTACTACAGTACAGGTACGGATCAGGCAGAATGCTCGGGAACGGGCGATGGGTCGGAGCACGGATATGCAGGTCGAGAAGCTAGTAAACGCGAGATGTGGCATGTTAACATGAACCATTGATCTGGCAGGTGTGAGATGGCAGGGTGCTGTACTTGAATGTTTGGTGATTAGGTGACTGGGGACAGGTGTGTGATTTGGTGATTGGTGACAGGTGTGTTTAGGTGCGCACTGAGTTTCTGGAGCGCAGGCGCACTGTGTTTCTGGAGCGTGGGCGCCCTCTGCTGCGCGCTTACGGAGGCGGGGACGTGACAGTACCCCCCCCCCCCCGACGGACGCCCCCAGGCGGACCCCCAGGGGCCCCAGGACGCCGACGATGGAAAGCCTGGAGCATGGACGGATCCAGAATCTGGCTGCGGGAGATCCAGCACCGTTCCTCCGGACCGTAGCCGACCCAGTCCACCAAGTACTGGAATCCACGACACCAACGGCGAGAGTCCACAATCCGACGGACGGTGTACGCAGGACCCCCATCTATGATACGTGGAGGGGGAGGCCGAGGAGGAGGAGGAAGGAGCGGGCTGTGGCGCACGGGCTTGATGCAGGACACGTGGAAGGAAGGGTGTACTTTGAGTGAGGAGGGCAGCTTGAGACGGACGACAGCAGGGTTGATGACTTTGTCTATGGTGAAGGGGCCGATGAACCTGGGGGAGAGCTTACGGGAATCCGTGCGTAAAGGGAGGTCTTTTGTGGATAACCACACCCGGTCTCCTACTGTGTACGCGGGGGCCGGTTCGAATGTGGTCGAATGTGGGCCTGGACGGACGGCACGGCCAACTCTCTTTCCTGGGAAGGGAACAGCGGAGGCTGGTAGCCAAACAGGCACAGGAAGGGAGACAAGCCCGTTGCGGATGTGGGAAGGGTGTTGTGGGCATATTTGACCCACTGGAGTTGGGCGGACCAGGTGGAGGGGTTGGAGGATACTAAGCAACGGAGAGAGGACCCAAGCGTTTGGTTGGCCCTCTCAGCCTGGCCGTTGGTCTGGGGATGAAACCCGGAGGAGAGACTGAAGGTGGCTCCGATGGCACGGCAGAAGGATTTCCAAACCGCGGACGTGAACTGAGGTCCACGGTCGGAGACCAGATCGAGAGGTAAACCGAAAATGCAGAAAACCTCCCTGACTAGGATTGCTGCCATCTCCTTAGCCGAGGGGAGTTTGGGTAAGGGAATGAAGCGGATAAACTTACTAAAACGATCCACGACGGTGAGGACCACCGTGTTGCCGTCAGAACACGGCAGACCAGTCACAAAATCCAAGGACAGGTGGGACCAGGGACGACAAGGGACGGGTAACGAGCGCAGGAGCCCGGAGCTGGGTCGGTTGGATTGTTTATTCTGGGCACATGTGGGACAAGCAGCGAGGTAAGCCTGTGCGTCGTTGCGCATGGACGGCCACCAGAAAACGTCGGCGGAGAAAGGCCATAGTGCGGGCTAATCCAGGGTGGCAGGTCAGTTTGGAGGCATGGGCCCAGGCCAGCACCTCCGACCTAGCGGATCCGGGGACAAAGAGACAACCCGGAGGTCCATTCCCTGGACCGGGGTCGCCGAGGAGTGCCGTTCTCACCGTTTCCTCGACTCTCCAGAGCGCAGCGCCGATTACGCATTGGCCGGGAAGGATTGCATCAGGTGGGGCGCTTTGCTCCTCTCCTTTGTCAAAGATACGGGAAAGGGTGTCTGGTTTCCCGTTTCTTGAGCCCGGACGGTAGGTAAGGGTGAAATCGAAACGGGAAAAGAAGAGGGCCCATCTTGCCTGGCGGGGATGCGCTTAGCTGATCGAATGTATTCCAAATTTCTATGATTCGTCCAAACGATGAATGGTAACTCCGCACCTTCAAGCCAATGGCGCCATTCCTCCAGTGCCAGCTTGACGGCCAGTAGCTCCCAATTACCCACGTCGTAGTTGGTCTCGGCTTGCGACAGGCGATGGGACAGGAAGGCGCAAGGATGGAATTTGCCGTCTGCAGCACGCTGGGACAGCACCGCCCCAACTCCAATATCTGAGGCGTCGACCTCGACCACGAATTGCCTCGAAGGATAAGGTTGGGAGAGGATAGGTGCCGAGGTAAAACGGGCTTTCAGGTCCCGGAAAAGCCTCTTCCGCCGCGGGGGTCCAAGCAAACGGTTTGGGCTCCGAACCTGTTCAGCGGACATGATATATCCTAGAAAGGAAATGGTCGAGGCATGAAACTCACACTTCTCCGCCTTTACATATAGCCGGTTCTCCAAGAGGGGCTGTAGGATCTGTCGAACGTGCTGGACACTATCGGTAAGGTTACTGGAAAATATTAAAATGTCGTCGAGGTAAACGAAGGCGAATTGACCTATCATGTCGCCCAACACGTCATTGATAAAATTCTGAAAGACTGCTGGCGCGTTGGTGATCATCACCAGGTATTCAAAATGACCCATAGGTGTGTTGAACCCGGTTAGCCACTCGTCCCCCTCCCTTATCCTGACGAGGTGGTAGGCGTTACGTAGATCCAATTTGGTGAAAACGGAGGCGCCTTGCAATGAATCGAATGCAGAGGGAGGGGGTATTTGTTCTTGACGGTGATATTGTTCAGGCCACGATAATCTATACAAGGACTGAGGGATCCGTCCTTCTTGCCCACGAAGAAGAAGCCGGCTGCCAGACGAGACGATGAGGGCCGAATACAACCGGAGTCCAGGGATTCCCTAATGTACTTCTCCATTGCTTCCCTCTCCGGTTTGGATAGGCTATACAGTCGCCCCTTAGGAAACGAGGAACCAGGAAGCAATTCAATGGCGCAGTCGTACGGTCTGTGAGGTGGTAGCGAGTGCGCACAGCATTTACTGAAATCCTCCCCGATATCGTGATAGACAGACGGCACCCCGGTCAAGTCTGGTGGCTGAGGGCTAGTGTCCTGGTCGGATGCAGGAGGAGGACAGGCTGCTCTCAGACAATCTGCATGACAGTTCGGGCTCCACTTAAGTATCCTGCGGTCCAATCAATAGCAGGGTTATGCCTGACCAGCCACGGGTATCCCAGGACCAACGGGATGTGCGGGGTGCTCGTGAGTAGCAAGCGGATGGTTTCGGTATGATTCCCTGACATGGACAGTTGGACCGGTTCGGTACGAGCAGTGACCCTGGCCAGACGTCGACCATCGAGAGCTACGGCGTTAACAGCCTCGGATAATGGTTCTGTGACGAGCCCCAGCTGTTTAGCCAATGACGAATCCAGGAAGCTATCGTCGGCCCCGGAATCGATGAGGGCCTGAATCTTCAGTCGCTGGCCGTTGTGAAAAAGGGTAGCAAAGAAAGGGTGTTGGGGACAGGAAACGTCGGTGGTTGGGCTCGCTAGTCTTTCCCCAAGGACTAACGAGCCCGTCCGTTTCCCTTCTTCAGGGGACAGGAGGCGATGTAATGGCCCGGACGGCCACAGTAAAGATAGCTGTTTGTCTCCCGTCTGCGCTGCCGTTCCTCGCCATCCAGTCGGTATCGCCCCACCTGCATGGGTTCGGGGTCCGGGGTTCTCAGGCCTCCCTCTGCCCCTCGAGGGATAGAGGTGTAGGGTTGGGGGGCGCGATTCCGGACTCTGGCAGAGCAGGTGGGACGACTGGAGCCGGCGACGGCTTAGACTCTGATTTCCTCGCTCTCCTGCGTTCTCGCGCACGGTTATCCATACGAACTGTCAGCGCAATCAGCCCGTCAAGATCCTCTGGTTCCGGGTACGAGATCAGGTCATCCTTCAGGTGTTCGGCTAATCCGTTGACAAAGGCGGCTTGTAGAGCCTCATTGTTCCACCCACTCTCCGCTGCCAGAGTGCGGAACTTGATGGTATATTCCGCAACACTACGGTTCCCCTGACGCAGGGCGAACAACCTGGCTGAGGCATCTTTTCCCCTGACCGGGTGGTCGAATAGCTTTCGCATTTCGTCCGTGAAGGTATCGTAGGAACGGATGGCCGGATCCTGGCGGTCCCAAAGGGCAGAGGCCCACTCCAGGGCGGGTCCACGGAGCAACCCGATCAGGTAAGCAATCTTGGCGCTGTCCGTAGCATAGGTTCTCGGTTTCTGGGCAAAGACGAGGCCGCACTGGAGGAGGAATGAATAGCCTGGCGAGGGTTGAGGCGCTTAGCGGAACGGACATACTCTAGGTTGCGATGATCAGTCCAAACGAGAAATGGCACTTCAGCACCCTTGAGCCAGTGTCGCCACTCCTCTAGGGCGACCTTGACAGCTAGCAGTTCCCGGTTACCAACGTCATAATTGGCCTCTGCTGGAGACAACCGGCGAGACAGAAACACACAAGGATGTAGCTTCCCATCCTCGGCGCGTTGGGACAACACCGCCCCCACCCCTACATCCGAGGCGTCCACCTCGACCACGAACTGGCGTGAGGGATCAGGTTGGGAGAGGACTGGTGCCGAGGTGAAACGTTGCTTAAGGTCCCGAAAGGCTGCATCCGCCTCCGAGGTCCAGACAAAGGGTTTTACGCACGAGGTCAGTGCTGTCAGCGGGGCGGCCACCCGACTGTAGTTACGTATGAAAAGTCTGTAAAAGTTTGCAAAGCCCAGAAACCTCTGCAGCTCCTTCCTGGAGCTCGGAACCGGCCATTCAACCACCGCCTCCACCTTGGAGGAGTCCATACGGAACCGCCCTGCCGAGACGATATAGCCTAAGAAGGCGATGGTTGAAGCGTGGAACTCGCACATCTCCGCCTTAACGTATAACCGATTCTCTAGAAGGCTGAGAAGCACCTGTCGGACGTGCTGGATGTGTTCAACTGGATCCCTAGAGAAAATCAGGATGTCATCAAGATATACGAAGGCGAATCGCCCAATCATATCACCCAGCACATTGTTAATAAAATTCTGGAACACCGCTGGCGCATTAGTGAGGCCGAACGGCATCACCAAATACTCAAAATGTCCCAAAGGCGTATTGAAGCCAGTCAGCCACTCGTCCCCCTCCCTTATCCTCACAAGGTGGTAGGCGTTACGGAGGTCCAGTTCAGTGAAGACGTTAGCGCCCTGCAGAGACTCGAACGCCGAGTTCATGAGAGGGAGGGGGTATTTGTTCTTTACCGTGATTCTGTTGAGACCACGATACTCAATGCACGGGCGGAGGGTGCCGTCCTTCTTCCCCACGAAGAAAAAACCTGCTGCCAGAGGGGAGGAGGACGGCCGAATACAACCCGAGTCCAGGGATTCCCTGATGTACTTCTCCATGGCCTCACGCTCGGGTTTAGTGAGGCTGTAGAGGCGGCTCTTGGGGAAGGTGGCACCGGGAAGCAGCTCGATAGCACAGTCGTACGGTCTGTGTGGGGGGAGCGAGAGCGCATGGCGCTTGTTAAATACTTTGCTGATGTCGGGGTATTCCGTGGGCACCCCTGTTCAGGTCAGGAGACTGGGGACCGGGGCTTTGATCGGGTTCGGTCGGTGGGCTGGCTGCTCGTAAGCAGTTTACGTGGCAGGTCGAACTCCACCGGAGAATGCTTCCCGCAGACCAGTCTATGGCAGGGTTATGCTTCACCAACCATGGGTGTCCCAGAACCAACGGGATGTGGGGGGTGCTGGTGAGGAGTAAACGTAGGGTCTCGGTGTGGTTACCGGACATCAGCAACCGGACCGGTTCGGTCCGGGAAAAGACCCTGGCCAGACGTCTACCATCCAGTGCCACTGCCTTGATGGCTTCCGGGAGTGGCTCAGCGGACAACCCCAGCTGAGTGGCTAACGATGTGTCCAAGAAGCTGTCATCAGCACCTGAATCGATCAGCACTTGGACCTTGAGCCGTTGCCCTTTGTGACAGAGGGTGGCGTAGAATGGCTTTCTGAAAGCAGAGGCATCTGTGGTTGGGCTCGTTTTCTGGGGACAGGTGGCAACATAATGACCTGGACGACCACAGTACAGGCAGCTGTGGGTCTCCCGTCTGCGCTGGCGTTCTGCCCTGTCCAACCGAAAGCGACCCACCTGCATCGGCTCACAATCCAGGGTTCCGAAGCTGGGTTGAGACGGGGCCGTCGGATGTGGCGAAGGCAACGAGTCGTGGTGCCTCTCTCGGCTGCGCTCCCGTGCGCGGTTATCAATACGTAGGGTCAGCGCAATCAATCTATCCAGGCACTCAGGTTCAGGATAGGAAACCAGCTCATCCTTCAGATTCTCAATGAGACCATTGACAAAGGCAGCCTGCAGCGCCTCACCATTCCACCCGCTCTCCGCTGCCAGGGTGCGGAACTCTATGGTGTACTCGGCCACACTGCGCCCCCCTTGGCGCAGGGCGAACATCCGGGCCGAGGCGTCCTTTCCCCGGACCGGGTGATCAAATAGGTTCCGCATCTCGCCGGTGAAGGCATCGTAAGACTGAATGACAGGGTCTCGTCGTTCCCACAGGGCCGAGGCCCACTCCAGGGCGGATCCTCAGAGCAATCCAACCATATAGGCAATCTTGGCGCTGTTGGTCTTATAGGTCCTGGGTTGCTCTGCGAACACCAGGCCACACTGGAGCAAGAAGGAACGACATAGCCCCAAATCGTGGGTACCCAGGGCTCGTGAGAACCACAGCAGGCTCAGGTTGGGGCTCCGGTGGGGCTGGCACTGATGGAGTGGGAAGAGCGACAGAGGCAGTGGGTGGGGCACTCAGTTGATTCCGAATCGCGGAGACACGGACGGAAAGGGCCTGCAAGGTGCTCGTGATTGCCTGGAGCGCGGTTTGGTGTTGTCCCAAGATGGCGTCCCGGGAGGACACAACATGGCGCACGGCTTCCAAATCCGCTGGGTCCATAATGGCCGGATCAATTCTGTCAGGAATGCGGGTAAGGACCCAAACGCGGACTGGAGAGGTGAGGGGAAGAGACAGACAGTGCGGTCGGGGACGGGAGGCAAGGCGTCTCACGAACCGATGGCGAAGGCACAGACGAGCTGCAGGCAGAGTAGTCGGGGACGGGCAGATGGTCGATACACAAGCGGGCGGCAGAAGTACAGTCAGGGAACGGGCAGAGTAGTCGGGGACAGGCAAGGGATCGCAATTCCGGCGGAGAAAAGACGTACAGGCAGGGCTCAGGCAGAGTAGTCGGGGACGGGCGATAATTTGGTACACAGAAGGTCTGTTCGAGGAGATTGCGAGATGTGGTATGCTTGCGTAAACCATTGATCCGGCAGGGGAGTAGTGGCAGGGAAGTGTATTTGTATGTGTGTTGATGGGGTGAATGGGGACAGGTGTGTGAGTGGTGATTGGTGACAGGTGTGTGAGGTGGTGTGCACAGAAACTCAGGAGCGCGGGCGCCCTCTGCTGCGCGCTCGCGGAGGCGGGGACGTGACAAGTACTCTGTAAGTATCTCTGTGTAAGTGTGCAGCTAAATTACAAAAAATATTAGTTGTTATATAAATCTTTTATATAAAATATAAGGATTTTTATTTCATATTCGAACAGTTCATAAATGATTTAAGGTTGCTAGAGCCGTTAAAGTGAAATCTGTTGGTTTTTCTCAGCAAGGTAGGTAAATCAAATTGGTCAGGTCATGTGATTATTTGTCAACTTGCCTGGTTTTAGTTGAAATAACTTATTTTGTGTTAGCTTATTTTTGGATAACCAAAATACATTTGGGATTGTGTTTCAAATGAAGAATTTTTTTGGGGGTAAAAATAAAAAATCTCTTAATTTTACCTGATCATAGTTCTCTGCCCAGGTGTTGTAAAAGTTGACCTTGTCTCCCGCCTCAGTGTTTTTGTGGGCTGATAGTATTACATCCTTCACATCCTCAAATGTTCTATCAGACATTGTTGGTCCTTACCAAGACATAGGAAGTAGAAAATAGTAGTCATACATTAGTAACAATGACAGGTACAGTAGAAGGAATAAACCAGTAAGTCACATTTAAGCTTTTCCTTCCTAACCTGGACATAAAGTAACAATGGTAATAATAATAGAATAGTGATAAAAAAAAGAAATTGTGGTGTTAAATAAGAATGTTTGTAAAACCAACACTAGTGCACCTGAGCGTGTATTTTATTTTCTCCAGCTTTAGGAAAAACATCACATCTCCCAGCCACTGAGAAGCAGTAGGAGGAGCGCCGATTTCCAATTTAAAAGAACAAGGATGTGAAGGCAACAATGTCAACCTGTTTAGGGCTCAACTCAGGCGTGGACCCAAATGCACGACACAGAGGCAGGAACTACCGTTAAGGTATTTAATGGAACTGAGTCAGCAAACAAGTATAGAGTATTTAAAACAGGCAGGGGATGGTACACGGGTGATCTTGGCAAAAGTACAGGCGGATGATGAACAGGAGAGTAGAGCAGGTAGACAACCAGGGTTCTGGCACACGGGAAACCTTAGGCACAGATCACTGGGAACACAAGCAATAAGAACGCGGAAATGAATTGGAAGAAACACACAAGACGGACTGGCAACTGGAACAAACAGAGAAGACAGGATAAGTAGGCAAGGATAACAAGGGGATGGGAGATACCTGGTGCAGGTGAGACAACACAAGTAAACAGAGTCAGGGAGATGGTGTGACACTCAAAAAGAGGTCAAGTCCATAGGCACCCCAAAGATTGCTATCAAAGGGCATGGCAGCAAGTCCAAGCACCTTGGACAGAATAAAAAAAATTATGTTCCAATAGGGTTGTAAGGCATTGCATTGAGTGAATGGGTGAGGTCACAGGGGGATGCGTAACATCTTTCACATCTCAGCCAGTCTAGCCTTGGAAAAGTGAAGTCTATGTACAACCTTGAACATTAACTAGTACTAGAGGGGTGTGACAGATTGTGCCAGTTATGAACAAATATCTCCCGTTACAGTCAGGAATAACTTTGGTGGCTGAAATATGAATCATTTTGCTAGCCAATATTCCAACACCTCTGGCCTTTGAGTAGAAGTCTGAATGAAACACCTGACAAAATCTAGTTATGTTATGAAGCTTTGAGTTGTCCCTACTATGGGTAACTTGTAAAAACACCACATCTGCATTCAGCTGTTTAAGATGGCCAAAGACCCTGGACCTTTTGACTGGGGTATTTATAGTTTTAGTGTTTCAAGACACAAACTTAATAGGGGTTTTGGTGTCCAGCCCAGGGTTACCAGCGCTGGTCATCAGAAGCAGTGCAAAGTGCGCAAGCATGATGAGCACACGGAGAGACAACAGCTGGTAGCATATGGCGAAAAGACATGATGACACAAAAACAGACATACAGAAAAAACAGGAAAGCAGAGTAAACACATTCATATAAACCAAACCCCATCCCCACATCCACCCTTCCCCTGCAAACACAAAGTCTCATTCCAGTGTGGAGACAGCAGGTCTACAGACTATCCCACTTCAGTGCATATCAGCACAGATCCTCCAGCTCTAATGCAAGGAGGCCCCCAATACAGACAAAAACAGATCATTTAAAGGGAAAAATAATGACCAGCCCATAAACCAAAATAAATTCAGTTAGAAAATCACAGGATAACAGGGGAAACCAAATAGTCCTTCAGAAACAGCCCGGTCAAGCAGCTTCACAAGTTAAACAGAAAGACAGAAGCAACAGGACAAATAATTGCGTCAACAAAAAAATCATCCAAGTGAGCACACCCCAGCAGGTCGAAGTGCAGTAGAAACATAAATAAGCTATCGATAAACAGCCACATGAGGACGCCTACATCATCTGACTACCTAAAAGAACAAAACAAGTCTAGCGGTGAGATTAACATGGCAATATCATAGATAATCGGTTAAATGGCAGACAGGCAAAAAATCTAACGGGGCAAGCACCTGAGTCCCACAGAACTCATAAACAGATAGAATGAGTGAGAAAGACCGATTAAGCGTAGGCTATCTTGCATGGGCCCAAATGAAAATAATGAAAATAACAAGAAAGCGATGATCTTGCCAGGACTGCATTCAACGGTGGTTTGATTCTCTGAGAAAAGCAATTCAGAAGCAGCGGTCATACCATGCCTGTGCCTCCTTTTCAGAGTCAAACAGGTCTTTCAACGGCATGGTCGAATTAAAGACATGCAGGACACTTCAGGTAGAATCCGACCTTTTTCTCATCCAGCTTGCACTTCACATCAAGAAATGATGTCCTTTTCTCAGCTACTTTGGATGTGAAATCTGGGAAGATCGACACCTTACTACCACGAAAGTGTAGCTGATCTCCGTTGGTACTGTGAAGGATGTTTTCCTTATCCTGATAATTATGGAAACAGGCTATTCAATCTCTGGGTCTGGAATCACCATTATTTCCAGCCCGCCGGGGACCGAGACGAAGAGCCCTGTCCAATTTGGGCGATGGGCCAGATTAGGGCTAAGGACCTCTGTGAAAAAGGACAAGAGGAAGGAGATAGGATCACCGGCCTCCAGTCCCTCTGGTATGCCAATGACGCAGACATTATTGGGCTGCGAGCGGGCTTCCAGGTCACCGATCTTGTCCAGTAGCATCCGGTTTTCTGAGAACAGCCAGGCCACCAAATCCTCGAATGAAACATTATGATTACTGTAGCTGGTTAAGAGTCATGTTCGAGCCCATCCACACCGCAGAGCTGTACCTCCCTGCTAGTGCAGACACCTTCGATGATGGTGGAGAGTGGTACCAAAGTGGTGTCAGCAGCTCTGGGAAGGGCCTCTTCAATCGCTGATCTCATGCATTCCATGACAAAGGTTGAGATATTAGCAAATAGAGCTGCATGCAGAACCTATAAGGCTTCCTTTATGAAGGCTAGTGTGACTGCAGGGGAAGGAGAGTCTGTGTCGACATCTTGGGTTACAGTGTCAGCCATGTTGGAGGAAGAAATGCCAGCTGCAAGCAAGCTTGGACAGGTGAACTTGTGCCATACAGAGATAAAGGTAAACTATAAGCTTGCTGAAATATTTGTAATTGTGAAAAGGTGAATGCAATGCCAAAAAGTCAAGGATCAAATAGGTTGTGTTTAGGAGCTTTGAAAAAGTGCGTTCACCCCAACCACATGCTAACCGCAAGTCAGTTGTCACAAATTTGACGAAAAGCAAAGAATACATACACAGTGTGGAGAACAAGTATTTGATACACTGCTGATTTATGAAAATATTTAAAAAAATTCAGGCTGGGTGTTTTGTAGAAGAACTTTGTGACAACTGCTGATATAAAAAAGTTCACTCCTGATCTATCTGAAGTTATACATTAAAAAAGGTTGCTTGGGTCAAGGCTAGAAAATACCAATTCTGGCACTTCAGCGGTCCCGATGCTTCCTGTATGGCCAGCATGTTGTGGTCAGGACCGACAAAGTTGCAGTTTCTCAATCTTCGGATGGATCTCCTCACTCATTGGGCCAGCTTAAGAATATCAGCTTCACCCCTTGATAGTAGAGCCGATCTGGGTGAGGTTCAGCAGGAACCATGTCAACCACATTGCCTCACAGAAGAATGCACTCTGCTTTTATTCTCGATTGGGGCTGTGGACTGTCTTATGCATTCCCACCGATTGATCTCATCCAGCCTACGTTGGACAAGGATTGATCAGAAAGTCTGTCTCTCCTTCCTGTGGCTCTCCACTGGCCCAATAAGCTTTGGACCCAGCTGTGTTCGTCCCCTGAACATGGCTTTGGTGCCGGTTCAGCTTCCGGACCCCAGTCTGCAGTTATTTCTAGCATCTACAGGCTTGGTTCTTCTTCATGAGTCTGAGGAGCCATTGCCCTCAGTTGAAGCTTGGCCTTGGTTTGTGTTCCCAGTGGCCGGGATATGTTATGCCTCAAGCCCATGCTTGGGCCTGGTCTCTTGTGCTCAATGCTTTGTGTGCCACTCAGTTTGAGCCTTTACTGTCGGTAGCTGATCAGGATGTCTTTCAAGACGGCATTGCTTTCGGCCCTGGCTTCAGCCATCTACATGCACTGTCACTTCATCTTACACTTTGTTTGCAGTCGGTGTCTCCAAGGAAACGCTGCACCCTAACCTGGCTTTCTTGTCTAAAGTTCAAAGTTCCTAACAGGTTTTGGCCTATGACCATATTTATTTCTGTGCCCCTCCCTTTGCATGACTGACCAGGAGCGTCTGCATGCTCACAGTCCAGTTTGTGCATTCCGCATTTATGTGGACCGGGCCAGGGGATTCCAGAACTGTGACCAGCTATTTGGGTCGTTGGCAAGACAGTTGCATGGCATGGTGCTTTCCCTGCCGCCTCTGCGCCTTGGTCACAGTGCTTGTGTGTTTTTGGAGCGCAGGTTACTCCTGTCCTTCACCTCAGTATCCCCCCTCTCCGGCTTAGTGTCACCGTGTTTTGTACCCTTTGTTGCATCAATGTGACATACCAAAAGAAAATCTTGGTATACATCTATAACCTTTGTTCCTTGAGGGAGGGAATGATGTGCAACACATTTAGGGGCCCCAGGCATTTAAATCCCTGTAAAGTGCATTTCTGAAATCAGTGGAGACCGATATAGGTGGGTATTTTTTAGCACGGAAAGTGTTTTCAGGTGTGAATGTATTTGTATTCACGGACGTGCAAGACATATGCATGTCCCCATTGTGGCACCTTGTTCCCTCCCTCAGAAGGCTATACTCCTAATACTAGGGTTGCAGATCTCTTACTCTTCAAATAAACCTCCTGGATAGAATACACATTGAAGTTCCATCGCAAAAAAAGAAAAAATATACTTAGATACTTTAATATTTCATGTTTTGATAGTGAAAAATAAATTGTCCAGGCCACTTTGTCATTCTTGCAGTGATAAAATCGATATGCAAGCTTCAAATTCTACGCTTAAACAATAAGTTGTCTACTGGGTCCTTCGATTAATGTGAGTATATTTTTAGGACTCGTCACTGGAAATGTTATGAAAAAGTGGGTAAGACAAGCAGCTATTTTTTTCATTTACAAGGTGCTTTTGATGACTTCCAGTAAATATGTTATTATTATCACGTACTGACGTTAAAACGTTTCATTACAACACAAGAACACTGGATAGGTTTGTACTGGGTGCACCAAGAATATTTCAACTGAATTATTATTTTCGGTGTGGTTCTCCAAATGCATTTGACATTAATTTATTAACTGATTGTTTTTAATAACCTGTCTGGCTAAATCACTGTGAATGAATTTATGACAACCAGCCACACACGCAAAATGAAGTCTAAACCACTACAGTATGTTCACTTTCAAAACGTTTTCGAACGTAATAAATCGCAGTAATAAACCGCATGAATTAAGGGGACATGACTACGACATGTAACTAACTTTTGGAGAGGCGTGTATACGTATTTTTTAACGAACGTTCTACCTAACCAAAACTAATAAGTTAAAGTTCAGTATTATTGAAAGTCTTACGTCTGCTGAACTGCCCGTCGCATGCGGCGCACGCGCAACTGTGAATGCCTATTTGAGTTGTTATTCATGTTTCCACCTGTAGAGCGCGAGTCAAAACAATAGCATTAGCTTCTGGAAAATACTCGATTTCAAGCAATACGTTAGCCAAGTTAGCTGCTTACCCATCCCGTTTAAAAGCTTTGTCTGTGTAATTCCGTTGTGTTTGTATGTGGCCGTTTTTCCCTGACTATGTCTAAGGAGTATTCCGCACAGTTTCGACCGTCTCAGAACTTGTTTTGGTCTGCTTTCGTGGCGTAAAATTTGTTCGTGTTATCGTAGCCAGACAGTACATAGCTATTTAGCTATATTAGCACACCACGGCATCTTTCCCAGCCAAATATCAGCCTTACGTGTGAATTCTTGGAGTGCGGGAGTGGGTAACTTCAATCCAGCGATTTGGCCTGCGGGAGTGGGTAACTTCAATCCAGGGATTTGGCCTAGTTTATTAACGTTGGTGACTTAATAAGGTGAATACTATTCGCTGTTCACTACGTTACTGTATGCGCGCAACGTGATGTTAATAATTTCTTCTGACTGCGCTGGATATGTAAAGCCAATTTGTTTTCTTCTGTAGCTAGCTAGTTCACTTAGACCAAAACAGTTTACACTTGGCGCATGTGTATTAAAAACAGATAGAAATCCCTGCAGTGATTTAGCTGAACCCATGGAATAAAGTGACAGTGTGTGAGGTTATTTGGATTAACCCGACAATGAAGCTGATGGAAGGTTGGTTCACATTTTTTCTGTGATCTTTTCTCTACAGGTATTTCACTAGTTTTGAGGCCTCCAAAATGTCGATTTTAGGATTAAAAAAGAAACAACCCAAGACGTTTAAAGTCAAAGTGATCACTATGGATGCGGAAATGGAGTTTAGTTGTGAGGTAAAGGTATTTTTAACATATTGTACTGATGACTGTCTGTATGTTTCTGAAACAAACAACACCATCTGAAAGGCTTGCAGTCACTCCGGTGTCTCTTTACGCACTTGCACACTATAATTTGAGTAACATTATTTATTGTGAAAACAACAGAACAAAGTCTGCAAAAAAATATCTCAATACAAAATAGGCTTTATTTTTCTCGCTAACAATTATCTCAGGTGAAATGGAAAGGGAAAGACCTATTTGATCTTGTTTGTCGGACGGTGGGTCTGAGGGAAACCTGGTTCTTTGGGCTCCGGTACACAGTAAAGGACACCTACGCTTGGTTAAAGACAGAGAAACGGGTGAGAGTGAAATTAAATGTGGGAGACAGTATATGCTATGTACAGTAAAGATGGAGTGATGTTGAAGGAATGGGTAGGACATACTGTATGTGTTGTTGCCCTTACATTGTTGATTGCTCTTTTTTCTTCTTTTTCTGGTTAAGGTCTTGGATCAGGAGGTCCCTAAAGACTCACCTATAACTTTTCATTTCCTGGCCAAGTTTTTCCCTGAGAAGGTAGAAGAAGAGCTGGTCCAGGAAATCACACAGCATCTCTTCTTCCTGCAGGTGCACCACATTTTTCTGACAACCAAATCTGTCTTTTAGTTTCTTGTTAGCAAGTCTAATCAATTGAATTAAATATTAATTTAGGATTTATTCCTTCTGATGTTACTGTCCAGAGGAGAATGTAATCATGCAAACTGTTCAAGGAGTAAAAAACTGTTTAAAGGAGTCTGGTAGCAAAATATCCCCATCATATTGGGTTGTATTGAAGGGATTCTCTAGTGTTCATTTTTCCATTTCAAACGCAATGCCCAAAAGGTATGAAAGTCACCATTCTAGCTTTCAGGCTAAAGCTTATCAGTTGCAAAAAACCATTGCTAATATGAAGGCTTTTTTGGGGATCACATAATCAGTGGTCCAATGAAATACTGAAACATAGTTTAGGGATAAAACAATGATTTCAGGGAACAGAAGAATGTGTGTCTGCTTTCCTCCAGGTGAAAAAACAGATATTAGATGAGGAGATTTTCTGCTCCCCCGAAGCCTCTGTTCTGTTGGCATCGTATGCTGTTCAAGCCAAGGTAAGGAAGTGACTGGTGTAAACATCCGCTATGTTGAAGTTGAAAGGATACGCAATTGTTAGTCTGCATTGTAAATCCTCTATATTCATCTATTTTCCCTCTGTTGCAGTATGGAGACTATGACCCAAACTTTCACAAGCCAGGGTTCTTAGCCCAAGATGAGCTCCTACCTAAAAGAGTAAGTAGTGGCACTTTGGGAAATAGAATTGTTTGCTGTTGCATCTGACAAGGTGCATTATTGATGTGTTGTGTGTCAGGTTCTGATGCAGTATCAGATGACACCAGACATGTGGGAGGAAAAGATCACAGCCTGGTATGCGGAGCACCGAGGCATCGCCAGGTAAGAAAATCTAACCAATGGTGAGAAAATAATCTGAGCTAGATCACTGAGTTTCTCAACTCTGGTACTGAGCTGTTTCTCAGTGGTACGTATTCTTGTTGTAGCGCTGGACAAGCACACATTTCCTCTTGTTGGGTGTTTTAAGAATCCGGTTGGGTGGTATCTGCAACAGATGTGATGCGTATGTGTTTTTCTCAGGGATGAGGCTGAAATGGATTACCTGAAGATAGCTCAGGACCTGGAGATGTATGGAGTCAGCTACTTCTCCATCACTGTGAGTAATCCTCACAGCCCTCTAAAGCTTGTCCCTATGACATCCCCAGACCCCTCTAAACCCCCTATGACATCCCCAGAGCCCGCTAAACCTTGACCCTATGATACCCCCACAGCAAAATAAGCGAGACACAGACCTGCAGCTAGGGGTAGATGCCCAGGGCCTTCATATTTACAGCCCTAACAGCAAACTGAATCCCAACAAGTCTTTTCCCTGGAGTGGCATCCGCAACATCTCCTACAGCGAGAAGGAGGTAACCACGGTGAATCTGCTCTTATTATTTCATACATCTTCAATCTATTTCTTAAACTTTCTCAGGCACCTCTTTCACATTTGGTTTAAAGTAAAATACAATGAAACAGACAGCGTCTGGTTTTACAGTGCAAATGTTTCCTGCGCAGACCACCACATGTTTATTAACTTTGTCTCCTGTTACAGTTCACAATAAAACCTCTGGACAAGAAAAAGGACGTTTTCAAGTTCTACTCCTCCCAACTGAGAGTCAACAAACTGGTTAGTAGAAACTGTCAAATCCAAGCTTTAGTCTGCGTGTCAAGCCATTATCTTCCAAAGCCTTATTTTAACTGCCTCCCTATTCAGATCCTGCAGCTGTGCATTGGCAACCATGACCTTTTTATGAGAAGGCGGAAGGTAGACTCGATCGAGGTTCAGCAAATGAAGGCTCAGGCCAAGGAGGAGAAGGCCCGCAAGAAGGTGACCTCTCAGTGACCCCATACTAATTTACCACCTCTGTGTTTTTGTTTTTGAGACATTGTCTCGGATATGTGATGATTCTATGTGTTATCTCATTTATTTACTGTGTACTGGCAGCTCTTCTGTTATGAACGCTCCTATCAGTTGCTGGCCATTGGTTGATGCAGTCTGAAATCCTCCTTGTGAGCAATACGGTCTGTGGCTGATGGGCTGCTCTGCCTGTCCGTCTGCAGGTTGAGCGTCAAATCCTAGCACGGGAGAAACAGATGAGGGAAGAGGCAGAGCGAGCAAAAGAGGAGATGGAACGACGGCTATTCCAGCTGCAGGATGAGGCCAGGCTGGCCAATGAAGCACTGGTAAGTTAGTAATTTTTCATAGAGATGGTGTCTGCTTATAGTGTTTTCATCTTACACCAATCAGCCATAACATTATGACTGCTGACAAGTGAAGTGAATAACACTGAAGCAAGTGAACATTCTGTCCCCAAAGTTGATGTGTTAGAAGCAGGAAAAATGGGCAAGCGTAAGAATCTTTGACAAGGGCCAAATTGTGACGACTGGGTCAGAGCAAAACTGCAGCCCTTGTAGGGTGTTCCTTGTCTGCAGTGGTCAGAACCTATTAACAGTGGTCCAAGGAAGGAAAAGCGGTGAACTGGCGACAGGGTCATGGACGGCCATGGCTCATTAATGCACGTGGAGCAAAGGCTGGCCCATGTGGTCTGATCTAACAGATGAGCTTCTGTTGCTCAAGATTGTTCATGCTCGTACTGATAGGTGTCAGAACACCCAGTGAATTGCAGTTTGTTGTGTAGGGCTCTGTGTAGCCGCAGACCAGTCAGGGCGCCAATGCTGACCCCTGTCCACTGCCAAAACGCCTACAATGGTCCCATGGGCCCAGGTATTCCCTGATGGCATTCACCTTTCTCAGCAGGATAATGCGCCCTGCCACAAAGCAAAAATGGTTCAGGAATGGTTTGAGGAACACGCAACTTACAGGACTTCAAGGCTCTGCTGCTAATGTCTTGGTGCCAGATACCGCAGCACATCTTCTGAATTCTAGTGGAGTCCATGCCTTGATTGTTCAGGGCAGTTTTGATGGCAAAAGGGTGACATACACAATATTACGCAGGTGGTCATGTTATGGCTGATTGTTGTATAGTGGTGTTCTGCGGTGTTACGGAGGGGTTCTGTGTGTTTGTAGATTCGTTCCGAGGAGACTGCGGACCTACTGGCGGAGAAGGCCCAGATCGCAGAGGAGGAGGCCAAGCTGCTGGCCCACAAGGCTGCCGAGGCTGAGCAGGAGAGGCAGAGGTTAGAAGTCACAGCCCTGAAGACCAAGGAGGAGAAGAGACTGATGGAACAGAAAATGAGAGAGGCAGAGCAGCTGGCTGTCAAACTGGTGGAACAGTCAGAGCGCAGGTACAGATATTTCTATTAGTTTATTTTTTTGTTTTAGTTATGTCCTAATATTGAGAGTAGTAAGTACAGTAGTAGAAGTAGTTGTTATTTAGAAAAGTAAATGAACAGTGAGTAAAGGCTCCCCCCTGCAGATCAAAGGAAGCGGACCATCTAAAGCAGGACCTGACGGAGGCCAAGGATGCAGAGAGGAGAGCCAAGCAGAAACTCCTGGAGATCACAAAGACTACTTACCCGGTAGAGATATACCATAATCCTAACCAAGAACCCTCCCCCAGTACTTTTAACATCATAACCACCACATTACATGGCGGTTATTGTTTCCTTTAAACATTTGTTATGATTAAGTTTTGTAGGTTGTTATTTAATAATATGATTTGACAGGCTCAAGTTAAACGGTTTGTTAACCTGGTAAAATTACAAAATTGCTGCTCCATGATGCCACACCTCAATGCATCATGCTGTAAATCAAAACATTACAAATAAAGTACAAATAATGATATAGTCCCTCCTGAAAGGCCATGTCCAATGGCTCAGGTGCACTGTGCACAGTAGCCTGGGATAGCCAGTACACTCAACACCATAACCAAGACCTTTTACCTAATTCTCAACGCCAAAACCATTTACATATTGTTAAACCTCATGTCTAACGATATCCTGTAAAGAACTGCTAATCCCCGCCTCTCTTCTACTGCTGAACCCCTTTAAACACTGTCTTTTTTTGTGTGTGCGTGTTCCAGATTATAGCAGCCTACTCCCCTCCACCTCCTCCCTCAGAGGGAGGGGATTTAGCTGTGGAGTCCGGGTCAATGCAGATAGACTTCAAAGACTCTGACATGAAGCGGCTGTCCATGGAAATAGAAAGGGAGAGGTGAGCTGGACTCTTCCCCGGATGGTACCCTAAATTTAGAGGCCTCTGACTGTTGAAGTGGTTCCCTTCCCTTTTGGCGTTGTTCATTCTTTAAAGATGATATGGCTACTTAGGTAAAAGGCAGTATGTCCTTCCGCTTCCACCACCCTACTTTCACTCACCCCACACCTCCTCTCTCACCTCCCCTGTCCCAGACTGGAGTACATGGAGAAGAGTAAACACCTGCAGGACCAGCTGAAAGAGCTGAAGTCTGAGATTGAGTCCCTGAAACTAGAAGAGCAGCAGCAGCAAGCCAGCGTCTATAGCCTCCGCAACGATGCCCGTGGCTACCCCATGGAACCCCCCTACATGTCCCATAGTAATGTAAGAACTACCTCCTACCCCCCTGAACCCCCAACAGGTCCCATGGTAATGTAAGAGCTACCTCCTACACCCCTTAACCCCCAACATGTCCCATGGTAATGTATGAGCTACCTCCTACACCCCCGAACCCCCAACAGGTCCCATGGTAATGTAAGAGCTACCTCCGACACCCCCGAACCCCCAACATGTCCCATGGTAATGTAAGAGCTACCTCCGACACCCCCGAACCCCCAACATGTCCCATGGTAATGTAAGAGCTA
>JACXGJ010009699.1:0-23690 GCA_016801105.1 Esox niger | reverse complement strand
AGGCCCACAGCAGGATGGAACCACCACCAAATTTGACTGTAGGCAGCAGGTGTTTTTCTAGGAATGCTGTGTTGTTTTTCCTCCATGCATGACGCCCCTTGTTATGTCCAAATAACTCAATTTTAGTTTCATCTGTCCACAGCACCTTATTCCAAAAGGAAGCCGGCTTGTCCAAATGTGCTTGAGCATACCTCAAGCGTTTTTGTTTGTGATGTGGGCGGAGTAAAGGCTATTGTTATGTCATTTTGTCCTCCTCAAATCACACATTGAACAGTAAAGTCTTTGATTGTAAATATATTTGGTTAATCTATACCCGAAGATCTAGGTGTTCCCTTTATTTTTTTGAGCAGTGTATTTGTACGGACATTTCAGTGATGATTAATTGTTAATCAATTTGAAGTTTTAGATTGTGATATGTCTATAATGTGTGTTTTGTGTTTTACAGTGAGTGGAGGAGCATTTGCTGCTCTCACTGTTTTCCCTCGCGTAAGTTTCTGTGATTTTGTGTAGTGACCCAGGGCGACTGTACCGTATATCCAGACAAAATATATAGAGATTCCTTCGCGAGTGGACTAGTTTATTTTATTTATGTTGAATGTTGGTAAGTTCTGTTCGTTTTTTCTTGTCAACACTTCCCCATGAATCCTCCCGGGTCTGCTGCTCCTGCAGGAAACAGACGTGAACAGAAGTGAGCCTTGGATACGCATTTGTGCGTTAGCATTCGTGTGCTAACACCTAATAATGTCATCGAGCGTGTATTATCTTGCAGAGAGTGTTGTCACCAAAGTATATCCAAGGCATCTTTCGCATTGTTGACACTGTTTACTGTTTTTTGGTTGTAAATAATCATTGGCACCTGTGAAACTTTGATGTCATTTGTTTGACAGGCCTGCGTTTTCCTTGTCCCGAGGACCCCCTCGAGTATAAAAAACGTAGCGTTGTACAGTTGACAGTGTTATTGAAAACGAGATTGTTTTCTAATACATAGTTTTTCTGGGCTTGTTAGGCGCTTAGAGCAACTTTCTGGTAAAATTATTCACCTGCAAAATGCACTTAATATTTTTTGTTGAATGTGACATTATTTTTAAACTTGATGGTAAAATTAAGAGACATGATTAAACTTACAAACAACCAAATGTTTTCCTTTATAGTTTTATATAATCCAGCAAAACAATCTACCATAATTCGGTGTAACATCTTGTTCATTTAGTATGCCTCTTAGTTGAGAGGGTTGTATTCCAATATTATGGAGTAATCTGACTTTAAATAAAGCGGTGGAGTACAGAAGGCCAAAAACCCGCCAGCCGCAATCAATTATTTTTCACCCGCGACATAGTTTGAAAAGCCGTCCATTTAAGCAAGAAAACTGCGGATATGGCAACACTGCTGCATCTAGCCAACTTGCTTTGCTCTGCCCAAGACCCCAAATGAAGCATTCTTGGCTTACCCCCGCCACCTCTTGGTCGGAGTAAGAACTAGATAACACTGTGTATACTGAACAACGTTCCCAGAGGAACTGCTCCAAACATCGCTGATACGCCACCATACTTCCCACTACTGTAGGTATTATGCTCTTTTTAAGATTAACACTCCTCGGGTGTTGGTTGCACTCCTCGGGTGTTGATTGCCAAAAAGCTCACGTTTAGTCTCATCTGACCTTAAAACCTGGCTCCAGTCAAAGTTCCAATGACTTTTAGCAAACGCCAAGTGCTTTTAAGTTATGAAACTGCAGAAACGTTTAGCAGTTCTTCCAAATAACTTGTTGGCATCGAGGTGGTGTTTTATCCTAATTTTGTAGAATTGCTGACCCGATACAATCAGCTTAAATACAAGTGAAATATTTCTCACTACCTGGGGGTCCAAAATACACACATATCCTGTTCCAGACAGGTTAATCACAGCTTCAGTTGTTTTGCATTTCTGATTTCTTGCCCTAATAGCAGAGGTGAATGTTTTCAGGCACCTATTTTTTTAATAAAAGTAAAATGGACCACTCACCGCATCTCTTAATTAAAATGTAGCAGGCCACTTTCTTGACTAACTGAGGTCTTCCCCAGGTCTGTAAAAGATCCCAGTTGATCGAGACGTTTCCTAACACTTTTAATAAAGATATATATATATATATATATATACGACTTTCTTTCTTTGAACAACGACATTTTCTCATTATTTTTTTTATAATTTTCTAGGGTGCCAATTATTCACGCGGTTACTGTGTAACACACCTGTTTAAAAGCATCACCACACGGTGGCACTCTTTTTCCTTTGCTGTACCTAAAACATTCTGTATTTTACGTCACTGATTTCACTGCAAGTTTTCAACAATCAGGGCGCGGATACACCTGCCAAAGCCATTCGCTAAGCTCCCATTTATTTCAGGTGGCTATGTAGCGTCGACAAGCGATTACTGCAGTAGGTAGCTGATGTAGGCTTGCGAAGCTGTTAACTATTTCGATAACGTCATATTTTCCCTCGCATATAACCAATCATCTGGGTTGCTGTTATATTTGCTGGACTCTATTCTCTGTTGGACAACCAAAGTGGACCCCAATTCACTTCACCATTTCCAGGCCAAAAAACGTTCAATCTGAATGAACAAGTAGCTACCCCTTAAGAACGATATTAACAACGAATAACTGTGTTGCACAAGCTGTTATTCTAAAAGGAAACACTTGTTCCTCCTTAGTTTCCTGTGTAAATAAAGGCAAATCAAATGACGATAGAACATAATGCCAAAACAATCCATACTGCAATAACTGGAAAGTGGGTCTGACATCTGAGATTATTTAAATGTTTATACACAAGACTGTACGTCTGTTAAATAGCTGAAAATTTGGAGCAGTTTCCTGTGTTTTTAACCCTATATTATTTAGTATGTTTATCTTGTTTAGCAATTGCTTGCTGTCTTTGTAAAATACAATTGGTTGTCAATAATTTCTCCTGGTTGAATAATTAATATTATTTATTCACATGATTAAGATCCACAATTAAGACTGTTGGGCTGAATATTATATATTGGTACTAGTCTGAAACAACAAATAAATAATTTATGGGAACATAAGTGAAGTAAATATCATAATCAGAAATATATATTTATTATATATCTATATTATATATCTATATCATATATATATATATGTATATTTTTGGGTGAATCCCTGATACAATTTGAAATAGAAATCTTTAGCTCCACTTACCAAATCTCTCGATTTCTTCATGTTCATCTCAGACTGTAGCTGTAAATTACCAGAATGCAAATGTTAACAAGTAGTTTTTATACAATGCTATTGTCAATGTGTTGCACAGATATTTTAATCTCTTAACACAACACTTGTGTCAGCCACATCTTTATATGCACACCTGTCAGTTATATGCCTGCCATTGTGATAACGATTGCCAAAATCATGATAGCCAGAAAGTGTGTGTGTGTGTTAGTGTTTGTGTATTTGTGTGTGTGAATAAATAGAGATAGAGAGAGAGAGAGAGAGATAATACAATACTAAATCAACTGTGTGTTCATACAATGCAACTATTTATTTAATCAATGCAAACAAAGTTATATGGAGCCAAAAACATCACATTATAACTTTTTTATCTGAACCGCAGTTGAAGTGCAACTGATAATGCAACATTACATTCATTACCATTAATATGAACTATAAACAGTGTTTAACCCCTTGTGTTTAAAATATGAACTATAAACAGTATTTAACCCCTAGTGTTTAAAATATGAACTATAAACAGTGTTTAACCCCTAGTGTTTAAAATATGAATTATAAACAGTGTTAATGTCCTAGTGTTAAAAATACTTCCTAAGGGGTTGCTGGGGAACACTGACATTTGTAATTTCACTGAGATATAATTAATCTGTAACACTGAGAAATAATTATTAATGAAAGCTTTAACACTGAGAAATAATAATAATAATGAAAGCTGTAACACTGAGAAATAATAAATGAATTATGAAAGCTGTAACACTTAGACATAATTTATTAATTATGAAAGCTGTAACACTGAGAAAGTGTTAGAGCATCAGCAGTAATCATTTTCAATGTAAAGAGATATTTAACTTTTTAACACAACATGTGTGACCAACCAATGTAGCAATGGTTTGAGTCCCCTATGCTATTCATTGGCCATTGCCATTGACAACATATAGCAGCATGGTACCTATATACAACAACAGATTGCACATTTAAAATAATGGCACAGCAGACAGAAAGACGCCCTGGTTTGGTTTTCTTAAGTGGTGTGCACAGTCCGAAGGCCTGACACCAACACGGTGTCGTGAAGAGGTGATGGAACGGACAGTTTGCAGCAGAAAATGCTGTAAAATACAGTAACCATGGCGACACACTGTTTCCGAGTGTGTGAGTGTGTGGTGTGTTTGGTGTAGTGGAGGGGACTACGCATGCATCCCTCAGGGACGCCCTCTGTTTTTTTAGGCTGAAGGTGGTGGTCGTGTTGTTTCCTTTGCTCACCACCTGCAGTGAGTCCAGGCTCCGTTTAAAGAGGGCGGTGGTAAGACCTGTTTTCATTTCGCTGCGTGAAAGTCACCGCCACTAGCATCTTGCTGCCCATTGGTGTGGATCTTCAGGTGTGGTTGTCACACTGTACAATTATTTGAGCACTCTTGGTGTCAGCACTGGTTTGGGGTGGATTTGTGTGGTTTTAATACAGAATCATTGGCTGTGCACACAGCAGATAAGTCGTGGAGAGAACAAAACTGGTTTCAGCTGATGTTTGTTGCCATGTAACTTTGTGTTTAACCTGCAGGTCCAGCCAACCAACTCCCGCTCTATCTCTGTATTACTCTCATTATCAATTTCTCTCTTTGTTTCTCTGACACATGCGCCATCTTAGCCGTCCTAGCCATCTTTGCACTGGGCTGGGGCCATAGTCAGGACGGGACAAAGGAAGACACCTCTAGGCATCTCTATGTGGTTGGGTCTCCCCAATCGGAGGCAGGTGTCGATTGTTGCCTCCAGTTGGGGAACCCATTTATATGGATTGTTCGCTCACACTGAGTGTGGATTATTTTGGTTTGGAAGAGTTTGTTTCACTTTACCCAGTCACAGGAGCTGCTATTGTTTTCATTAAAACATGGATAATCACTGCCCGTGTGTCTCTGCGCCAGTGTCCTGCCACCAGCCTTGTGACGCACATTCTGTTGTATATGTACGTTTATACTCCAATACACTGTAAACAAAGTCTCAAAACACAATATTTGTTTAATGAACCATTAAAGCATGAACCCAACCCGATTCCTGGTGTTAGAATTTGAACCCCACCTCAAGTGTTATAATACACAGGAAAATAATCCCTGAAACACCATAGTAGTTAATTCTGTATAGTACTGCATGCTTTTGTGTACACACTCATCTACATGAAAATAGCAAACTCTTTGTGTAACACACTTTTGTTGATACATTTTCCACTGAGGCTGTTGTTGAAGACATTCCTTCTGTAGTTATCAACAATAGGAAATCAAGTGGCGTAAAGTAACCTGTTCCATGTCTGCTGGCTGGTGCTTCTGCTTTCATGTCCAGAGGTCCAACACACATTTTTAAGCTTTCATTCATGTTGGGTTTCATTCCTAAGATTTGGGAAACCAGTCATGTGGTTGCGCTCCTTGTTATCAGAAAACTGATGTGCTGCTCAAGTTCTGTTAATACAATTACTTCAGGGGTTAATGACATTGCCAAAGCCTTGGATGAGAAATTGCATTGTGTTGCTTTATTTATTGACCTGTCAAAGGCTTTTGATACAGTTGATCTTTCCATCTTAATAAAGATACTGACCACACTGGGCCTGGCCATTGACCCTTGCTTTCAGTTTTAGAATAATCTCAGCAAGAAAACTCTGTCAAATATAACAGATGGGGAAAAATCTAAATGTCTTATAGTAAACAAATTGTTTCCGCTATGTTTAATATTAGGTAATTTACTGTTTGTTCTGTCAATTATTTCTGTAATTCAGAGAGAAACTACATTTCACTTATGCTGATGACAGTACTGTCCACAATTGCTCCTTCTCTTGCACAAACGTTAGCTCACATACCATCTTAATTTCAATTCCTACAATCTTGCCTTGTTAATCTCAGGTTGGTGCTAAATGCAAATAAAACAAAGTTAATGCTTTTCACTGGGTCCAAATACATTGTTGTGGATGATCTTAAAATTACTACCCTGGAAAGTTCTGTTACAGAACAATTTCCATTCCTACTGTAACTGTCTCAGCCGGACAGGACTGTTCTGGTTGGTGTTTTCTGTGTGTTCTTGGTTTGTCATGTCCATGTTTGGTCTTTCCTGCTCACAGTTCAGTGTGGTGTTTGTGTTCATACCCAGTCTGGGCTTGTTTGCATCAGTACCTTGTTTGCTCCCTCGTTGTGTCCCTATTTCAGTTTCTCCTGCTCCCGTGTTTCTTGTTGATCATTGTTGTTGGTGTGTTAGTTCCTGTTGCTTGTTCCTGTTGCTTGTCATTTGTGTGCAAAAAGACAGTCCAATAATTACTTAAATTATAAACTTAGAAAATGTGCAGGTAATAATTTTTATCCCTTTTAACAGAAGAAATCCAAATATATTCTGCAGTGCTTACTGTGGAACATCTAGTTGACTGAGCACTCTGCTCAACTAAATTTGACAAATAATAAATCACATAAATCATCATAAAATATTGAAATTGTTGAGAACAATGTATCGAATTCTCCACTAAACTGTTTCAAACTTTTCCAGTTTTGGTCTAAGTTCCTGAATAAGGGGTGCAAGAAAAATACATGGAACATTGCAAACATCTCCAAAGAAAAAAAATCCGGCCAGGTTATTGTCTCTAGTAAGTTGGTGACAGCTCAGTTCAAACTAGTTTTGGTGGTTCAAAGCACTTTTTTAGCAGAATATATTATATCATGCAAGGAAGAAAAAAACTATATGTCCAATATCTACAGTTCTGGAAAATATTTAGACCACTCCTAATTTCAATTAAAACAGCATCTCTAGTGCTTTGAACCACCAAAACTATGACAGCCATTCCATTCCAGTGTCTGTTAAATTCCAACACAGGCCCACCTCATTTTACTTAATGAGGTACTGAGGTAGGTGATTACCTGAACTACCTGAATCTAATTTAACAAGGAAAAGTATAAAAAAAAACATTACTGTGGTCATCACTATCCTCTAGCAATAGGACCAGCTGGATGGCAAAAACTGTGCAAGTAGTACCTCAAAGTTAATTTGAATTAAAAAAAATACTATTCAGCATGAAATAAGGGTTGAAAATAAATGCTTTGAGTGGGGAAAAGAAGGGTTCGATTCTGGCTTTACTGGCAGAGGGATACAGTGAGCATCAGGTTGCTTCAATCCTGAAAATGTCAAAGACGGTGGTTCATAAGAACAAGGTCAAACAACAGACATTGGGGACAACAAGCTACAGACTGGCAGAGGACAAAAAGAACTGTCCAGTGACCAAGATGACCATCAACTCATTCCAATGTCACTCAACAACCATAAGATAATATAAGTAGAAACAGCAGCTGGGGTGAAGTGCACGGTGAGGAATGTTCAAAATAGGCTCCTAGGGGCAGGGCTGAAGTCGTGCAAAGCTAGAAAAAAGCCTTTCATCAATTAGAAGCAAAGAAGAGCCAGGCGGAAGTTTGCAAAGGACCATAAGGATTGGACTGTAGAGGAGTAAGGTCTTCTCTGATGAGTCAAATGTTCAGCTTTGCCCAAAACCTGGTTTGTGTAATGGTTAGAGGGAGACCTGGAGAGGCCTACACACCTGGTCGTTTAATGGTAAGAGGGAGACCTGGAGAGGCCTACACACCTGGTCGTTTAATGGTTAGAGGGAGACCTGGAGATGCCTACACACCTGGTCGTTTAATGGTTAGAGGGAGACCTGGAGAGGCCTACACACCTGGTCGTTTAATGGTTAGAGGGAGACCTGGAGAGGCCTACAAGCCACTGTGTCTCACACCCACTGTGACATTTGGTGGAGGATCGGTGATGATCTGGGGATACTTCAGCAAGTCTGGAAACAGGCAGATTTGTTCCCCAACTAAATTTTTTGGTTATTTTGACCAGTTATTTTCTACAAATAAATACTCAAAATGACAACATTACTCCCAAATTCCAAATAAAAATATTATCAGTAGTTTATAGAATAAAACAAAACCGTTCATTTTACTCAAATGAATAGTAAAACCAGAGAAACTGATAATTTTGCAGTGGTATCTTAATTTTTTCCAGAGCTGTATATATCGTGGGCAAACCATAACCCTGAATCTTTTGCAGGGACTCACATCTCTGTACCTAGAACAGTCTATTACAACAGTCCTGGGTCTATAGAAGGATTTCAATAGTACCAGTAATGTTCCCATCACTGGAATCTTCTGCACATTAAGTAATGTGCTGATGAAAGAGCTAGGTCTGCCTCTAAGACAACAGGAACATCCCAAATGGCACCCCATTGTGGGGGACAGTTTGGGATGCCTTCAAATTTTACACGTTGCATTTGGTACGCAGTTGGGTATCTTACCCATGTCTTGTGAAAAGCCTGACGCGGGAGTGTTCTCAATATGGTGGTGGATCTATTACCATTCATACTATGCCTATAGAGAACAACGCAAATATGCCCGTCTACCAGTTTTCCAACCAGTCAGGGAGCGGCGGAAAGTGGCCGAGTGACATTCCAAAACATCTAAGGTTGAGACCAGTCGAGGCGGTCGTCATGACATGGCGCATTTTGCACTTGTCCTCGAAGAACGCGAACACTGGTGCCACTCACCACAGATTTGCCGTAAACTGTAATACATTTTACAGTGTGTTCTGGTTGTGAGAATCTTTAGGCATCGCAATTGAAGCGCCCTACAGTAGTCAAATCAGCGTATGGTAGCCTATCTGATCCAGAAAAAGTGACCAAACTCGTAGAATTTCCTGAAGTTATATCCAGCTGGATAGACCGGTCGGTAACAGTCCGGTAGTTGGTAAGGCTACATAGGACATCATTTTAGTTTTGTTTTCAGTGTGTACGTATAGCTCGCTCAGCCATAAATATTGTGTAACCACTCCATCTCACTTGCGATCGAATAACCTTTCTCACGCGATTATCGGCGGCTATAAAAGCTTCGCGCTGCGGCACAGGACTGTCCTTCCCCCACTATTCCCACCGAGCCGCAGGAAAGGAGAGCGAGCAAACACAGCCCGGAAGGACCCGATCATAAACACGAGTCATGGGTAAGTCTCAAAGGTGACCTATAATTCATTTATAATGTATTTGTCAAATGTTCAAAAGTACGTAAACTAGTGAGTGATGTGTTGTTGCCAACTAGAACTTCCATTTTGTTGTTATGCTTTTTTTGTCTTGACAAAATATAACACTACTATCTAGGAATTATTGTTCATGCAAACGCAACAAGAATCAACAGATTTTTACCTTGTTACCCAAAATGCACCAGTGACTCTAAAACCATGCCTTTAGCAGCAACACTTTACCTTATTTAAAAGTTAAGTGTTTATCTCACATTCAATATCCGCCACACAGTGCCAGTTTTACAAGGAAAGCCTTACTATTATTTATTCAGCAATATAGCAGTTGGTCTAATCCAGAGAGACAATGTTCATTTGAACCTTTCTGTAGTGTCATTACAGTTTTGCTCCTTAGTTTGTACACCCTTGGGGAATTGCTAATATATGTACCATTTGTAATAAAACTAGACAAAAACACGAGAGAGCAGGCAAAACACATGTCTTATATTCTGGGGGATTTGTATTCAACTGTAGATTATAACAGAATGGCACAATCATAAAATGAAACATGGCAACAAAGAAAATAATGAACTGACCCCTGTTCAAACGTCTGCATACTCTTAGTTCTTAATACTGTGTATTTGCCCCATTTAGCTTCAATGACAGCATGCAGTCTTTCGTAATAGTTTTCTCTGAGGCCCTGAATTCTTGCAGGTGGTATTGCTGCCCATTTGTCTTGGCAAAATGCCTCCAGGTCATGCAAAGTCTTTGGTCATCTTGTATGAACCACACGTTTGAGATCTCCCCAGAGTGGCTCGATGATATTGAGGTCAGGAGACTGTGATGTCCACTCCAGAACCTTCACCTTTTTCTGCTGTAACCACTGGAGGGTCAACTTGGCCTTGTGCTTAATGTCACTGTCGTGCTGGAAAATCCACGAGTGTCCCATGCACAGCGTTTGTGTGGAAGAATGCAAATTGTCTGCCAGTATTGTCTGATAACATCAAGATTCCCTGTGCCTTTAGAACTCACACACTCCCAAAACATCAGTTAGCCACCACCATGCTTCACAGTGGGGATGGTATTCTGTTCACTATAGGCCTTGTTGTCCCCTCTCCAAACACTGTGCTTATGGTTGTGACCATAAAGCTCTATTTTGGTCTCACCACTCCAAATTACAGTGTGCCAGAAGCTGAGGCGGGTCAAGGTGTTGTTGAGCATATTGTAACTGGCATATTATTTCTGGCAACTTGACCATGCAGCTAATATTTGTTCAAGTATTTTCATATTGTGCCCCTAGAAACAAACACATCACCTTTTTCCAGAGCAACCTGTATTTCTCCTGAGGTTACCTGGGGGTTTTTCTTTGTATCCTGAACAATTCTTCTGGCAGTTTTGGATGGAATCTTTCTTGGTCCACCTTGGCTTGGTATCAAAAGATCCCCGAATGTTACACTTCTTAATTAGTGATTGAACAGTACAGACTGCAAGGCTTAGTAACATTTGCAAGGCTTTGGATATCTTTTTATATTATTTCCATCTTAATTAAGTTTCATTACCTTGTAACACAGGTCTTTTGACAGAAACTACTAGCAATTGAAAAAGTCACAGGTGTGGGAAATTTAGCTTTAATTGCCATCTTCACCTGTGTGTGTCACCTTGTGTGTCTGTAACAAGACCAAACATTCAAGGGTATGTCAACTTTTGATCAGGGCCATTTGGATGATTTCTGACATCATTATGATTTAATAAGGAGCCAAACAACTATGTGATAATAAATGGCTTCATTTGATCACTATCCTTAAATATGATCCTTTTGCATGATCAGTCATATTTTCAAAATGAATGCCATAATTTCAGTTTTTGTTAGTGCATGAAAAGTTGTGCACAACTATGAGCACAACTTTACATGCATTATCTCTATCATTTTGCATATTGAATTAGGTAAAAAACTGATAATTAATATATTTTTTTTACTAGGTTCAGAATGGCTATTAACGAAAACGTATTTGTTTCTTTTTTGTTGTATATTTTCCTCGTAAGCATTTCAATGTGTAAGACGTGAATGTTAATATTTTCATGTTTACCTCTGTCCAGCCAAAGTTCCTCTTGTAAAAAAGACATACAAATAAATCAGGTAGAACAGGAAAGTTCTGGCATCCTGCAGCCTAATTCAGAGTGAGGTAAAACTGCTTTTGACTGCTTTGTCCTCCACTTGTGGAACGTTTGAAGATACTGCAACCTAGGGGGCTTAAAACAAAGAGAAACAGTTTCACTTCTCGTTAATAACAGGTTGTGCAATGTGAGTGAACTAGAAACATGCAGTGACATCAGAAAACCTAGAAAGTTGTACAACTTCAGCCAATCTAGAAAGCTACATAGCAAATGCTACCCATCTCTGGTATGGTGCCCAGATGTTTTAAGGCAGAACACTATAAAGCAAATAGACTGGCATGTGTGCAGTGTAAAGTCATAGTCATCAACAGGTAAAAACAGTCAAAATGAAACTGACGTTTGTTTTTGTTCTAGGTAAACAGTTAAAATTGTCATGCTCATTCTTTATCCTGTACGTGTGTACGTACGTGTGTGTGAAACAGCTCCGAAGACCGTGCTGATTGTTTATGCCCACCAGAGTGGCAGGTCGTTTAACTCTGCAGCAAAGGACGTTGCCGTGGAAGCGTTCACTCAGCAGGGCTACAAGGTGATTGTGTCTGACCTCTATGCCATGAACTTCAAGGCCACAGCCACTATGGAGGATATTACAGGTGCACGCACGCACGCACGCACGCACGCACGCACGCACGCACGCACACACACACACTAATGCATGTATACAATGATGGCCGTTGTTTCTGTTTCATATATTAGACATTTACAAAAAATTTAAGAAATGTATGTTCTGGCCTGAACATACATTTTGTTAAAATATGCATTATGGAACTTATCTATTTTTTTATTTGTCTAGTTTAGTTTAGAATACGAATACCGAGTTGTTTATTTTTATTAGCATTCTGGTCATTTAGTATTCAAAGCTAATTAAAGTTACTGGAATCAACTAAAGAGAACAAAATTATAATTTTTGAAATGTATAAAAAACACACCAAATTCAATAAAGGAATTGCTTAACAATTTTGTATTGGAAATTGACCACATGCCTGTTTTATGTAATTGTAAGGACCTTTTTTGGACGGTGGGTTTCATAAAGCATCCTAGTCTCTCCATTTACTCTCACGTTAATCATTACCCACAAAACAAATCCAGCCCGAACCCGAACCCAAACCCAAACTCTAACCCACATACTCATTACAATCCTGTCCTTCACCACAAGCCCAAAAAAGCATTTATATAAGTCCTAATTTACCAGGGTTTTCTATAGGAGAAATCTGGTCCTCATTCAGTTCAGTGAAACTTCTCACACACACAACTCTCTGAAGACATGGCGCCAGAGTGCTGGATTATGATTGTAACCTCACTTTACTAACCATCGCAGTGCTAAATGGGGGGGGAATGTCCTCGCCAATGGCATTAATACATGAAACAGGAGACTGATTGGTCCGCGAAGCAAGAAGCTGTGAGGTTCCCAGGTAGTCAAACTCCGCCTGTAATGACGACAAACATACATGTTGTGTTTCAGTTTAGCGGAGTTCCGGTAGAAACGCCTCAACATAACGAGGTCACCAAAAGACTTTCGCTTTAAATAAAATGCTTCAGATGGTAAACACAAGAATGCATCCAACACACACACACACACAGGCTGATATCACTGCTGTGCTGTCCCTTTGTTAGGGGGCGTGAAGAATCCAGAGGAGTTTAAGTATGGAGATGAAACCTTGCAAGCCTGGATGGAGGGACGACTCAGTGATGACATCGTAGCAGAGCAGCGGAAACTGGAGGAAGCGGAGCTCGTCATCTTCCAGGTCAGAGGTCACACACAAACACACGGTCTCTCCGCCCCTCTGTTTCCTCCTATTCCCCACTCTGCCCCTCTCTGTATCTTTCTATTCACCACTCTATTTAGCCATCTCTGTCAGTCTCTCTTCTCCTTCACTCCTTCATGGTTTAAAATCACTTAATTAAATTAGGTTGAGGCAACCCTCTCTCTATCTATAAAATATTAAGAGACCACTGCACCTTTTTCTGTCCTTTAGAAGAAAGGTCTAAATAAAGATTTTGAGTGGGGAATAGAAAGTTTAAAATAAAGAGACCTCTCCAAATTGAACAATTCCTCACTCAAAACCTTTCTTTTCAACTTTTTTGAAAAGGAAAGATAAAGGTGTTTTTAGAACATATTACTAAAGAACATTATAAAATGTCATTAAACAATAGAAAATTAACATAGAAAAATAACTGTAAAAGGGGAGTTGTGGGACATGAACAACAATGTATTATGGGACATTATCTCTCTCTCTCTCTCTCCATCTCTCTCAGTTCCCTATGTACTGGTTTGGTGTTCCTGCCATTCTGAAGGGCTGGATTGACAGAGTCCTGACTCAAGGATTTGCCTTCACACTGCAAAACATCTATGACAATGGAAAGTTCAAGGTTTGACCCTTTGGCCATTTTACGTTCATGTGTTTTGTCCCAGAATGCATTTCGCTAGTGTGTCATTCATCCCACGTTTAAGATAGTTTCAATGAGCTTTACATCACCATTATGTAAAATTCCAATCACTGCAGTGTGACAAGATTGTGTCACCCAACTGTGTTGTAGTGATGTGAACGGTAATGTAAGACATGAAGATCCAGATGTTCCCTGTGTCTGTTATTGACATAAATAAAATAGCTAGATAAATTGGATAATTTTTCCTCTAATATATGACCTGCGCAGCCTTTTTCATAACGTTAATCTCAGATTGTTATTGTGAGCAGTAAATGTACATGATTCATGCTATGCTAAGTAACAGACTCACTGGCTCAAACGCTGGGACAGCTGGTCGGAAAAAAGCTAACTACCTAGCTGATGAATGCAATGTTCAAGCTTATATTCATTCCCACATTCAAAATGTACAAGGAATAGTTGTTGCCATGATGTAGCCTAGGAAATGCAAGGCTGCGCCCAGACATGGCTCCAGGAGGGACAGGAAATTATAGTGTTAAACAGACAACCTGGACTAGTTACAATATGGAGTTTTCTGCTAACTCTGCACTCCCCATAAGATGTATAAGGTATACAGGTCAAAGGTGAGTCCCATTGACCTGTATGATACAGGTAACAAGAACCCACTGCTGCTGTTAAGAGTTCTCCCTGAAAGTTCTCCCATAGCTGGCTCGTACGCCGGGGCTGGCTCGTACACTGGGGCTGGAATGAGAACATGAACCAAGTGATCATTATCAGAATACTGGTGAATGAGATCTGCCAGATTGGGCATGGCCTGGTTTGTGATGTGATGTGCTGGGGAGAGAAGTGAGACCCCGAAAGAGACAGATCTCACACACCGCTTTCCGCTGATCAGCGTTCAGATTTTCAACACACCTGGTTTACATCTGTTCATACGCTTCAACATGCTTCAACATGCTTCAACATGCTTCAACATGCTTTATTGCTTTCCCTGGGGACAGAGAGGGATTATGTTGAATGTTTTAAGGGTCAGCATGAATTGTGTTCTGGTAGATTTAATAGAATCTTTCTTTGGCGTTATTAATGCTGATTTTTGTCTTGCAGGACAAGAAAGCTATGTTGTCGTTCAGCACTGGCGCGATGGAGGCAATGTTTCTTCCTGATGGCCTCAACGGAGATATGAACGTCACACTGTGGCCCCTGCAGGTAACGAGTCCAACTCGACTATTTTCAAGTATTCATTTTGTGTATGTGAACCTGGCTTGAAGAATAGGCCTCCATCTTGCCTAAGTCTCGCGCTCTCTCCTGACTGACGCCCGGTTCCTCCCTTCCAGAATGGTGTGCTCCGATTCTGTGGGTTCCAGGTGTTGGCCCCACAGGTGTTCTGGTGCCCAGCACACAGCCCGCCTGAGGTGAGGACCGCCAGACTGGAAGGCTGGAGAGCCAGGCTGGAGACACTGCTTGCCGAACAGCCCCTGACCTTTGCCTCTAGCGGGATGTTTGACCTGACCTTCTCAGGAGGGTTTAAGCTGCGCCCTGAGATCTTGGCAGAGCAAAACACCTGCCCTCACGGAATCTCCACAGGACATCACCTGGGGAAACCCCTCCCTCCTGACAACCAGCTGAAGGCTGGAGACAAGAAAGGGGATGCAGTTTGAAGCTATTTTTAAATAAATAAAAATGTTATTTTCCAAATGTGAAACGGTGTATGTAAATCTGGATTTGTTGACTCTCGATGGTGCTCATATTAAAAAGGTCCCTGCATACGAATACCTGGTTATATGGATAGATGGATATCTGTCCGTTAAAAAAACACACGTAGAAAATTGTTAGAAAATTTAGGGTGAAAATTGTTTTCCTATCCCCGAGGCTGTGTCCAGCAGAAGGAAAATGGTTTCATTGACCTTCATGCCGGTTATTGATTATGGTGAAATTATTGACATGAATGCTTCTACCTCTGTTTTATAACCTCTTAATACAGTTTATCATGGTGCATGACTTTATAACAGGTGCTTGTTTCAGCACACATCATTGTTCTCTGTATCAGAAAGTAGGCTGTTCCTCTTCGAAGTCATGTAGATCTATGCATTTAATATTTTTCTGTTTTTAAAGCATTCCGGCATAAATCACCACCATACATTCCCTCTCTACATACAGAAGTACGAACTATCAAACACAGCCCCAGGGATGGTGAACTCTAGAGGTACCTGGATTCTACACAGACTTTGGTAGAAAAGCTTTTAGTATTTCTGCACCTTCCATTTGGAATACATTTCATTTTAAATTGAATAAATCAGTGCCTCTAGCACATGTCAACAGGAAGATAGAGGGACATTCCAAAAAAGAATGTGTTTGTGTGTTATGAATTGTGTTCATGTTTTTCTTTTCGGTGGGTCCTCACCATACATTCTATAATATAATAGTGTGGGGTTCATTCCCAGAAAATACCTTTGGTCTCAGCATGACCTCCTCTGGAAAAATTTAGGTCACATAAATTTTTGTAAGATAACATGAAAACTGGGTTCGCAAAGTGCTGCTAACTTTAACATGCCACTAAATTGGACTGCCAGCTCATTTTCATCCTGATTTCCAAGATTTTCCAAGCAGGATTTCATTCTAAGATTTCCCTTTCCTGCAAAGTGATGAGGGTACCATCCTTTGAAAAGAAGAAAACATAAAGACCAAGTTGATCTCATATAAAGCAGGATCCTTTTGTGTAATCAGGTTGGTTTTTGAAACTTTGTTGAATACAGCCCTGAAAATCAGGTCAAAATGCAAAAAGAAGAACTTATGCTTTCCCATGCAAAGGCTGAAAACCGTTGACACAACAATGTATGAATATTTTCATCATCCACATGAACAACAGTTAAACGTTGTTTAAAACGTTTTAGGCGTCTCCCCATATTGTTTCATTAATTTCAGTGAGTGGAAACATTCTTGATGAGGAAAGGGTGAGAGACCTAAGGTATTTTTAGGAATAAAGGTGTTTCTGGGCCAAAATGACTTGCTCATAATCTAGAGCTATCTACATTTCTAAAAGGGGAAAGACTGAGCGACTCTTGGTTGTGTGTTTCAGGTTGGTGGACAAAAATATGCTCAAGTTATAATGTTAAATGTTGTGTATGTGATTTCCGAAAAAAGCAATATTCAATTCGTGGCCAAAATCCGATTTGATGCGCAGCTCTGCGCAGTATTTGTTTGTCTGAATCTCACCCCTCGTCAAATATTTATCATCTAGCTCCCCCTCCCCAAGCAAAAGAATGGTACAGTCGGTGGTGGCGTCATCGTTTGGACAGTGCTAGCTAGGCCGAGTGAGGCTTGTTTTGCTAAATATTGTTGACGTCCTGTTCAACATTTTTTATATAGTTTAGATTTTTCATAATATAATACCACATTATAAAATTTTTAGTCACGGTTTGTGTCATCGCACGCACTCCTACGATTTTACTGAGTATCGAGCAAACTCTCAGAATCTGCCAACATGAAATGGATGTTCAAAGAGGATCATTCCCTGGGTAAGAAAGATAATAAGCTTTTTCTTAGAAAGCAGAAAAATAAATTGCTAAACTACAAATACATGTGTATCTCCTCTGCGTTTTTCTTATTATCAGAATTGTTGGTTGTGATTGTCTATTAGGCTACTTTTTATTTACTGCTGTGGCCTACACGATGTAGTTGTTGATTCCTTTGGCTTTCATTACAAAAAAAACCTGACGAAATTCATTGAAATCGTATGTTGACCTGTCATTTATTAACAAATACATTATTCGGATATTGCAAGTGTTTGGATTGTTCGCCAATTTGCAGTTTTCCTGGTAAACGGTTGAGTTTCTCTTATGTTTTTATTTTCATGAACCCAGTGAGCGGTCGGCCTATTTGGGATGTCGTTTCTGTTGACATGGCTGCTGATGTTACTTATGTTGAAAGATAACATGAAATTAAAGACAACGTTGTTGGTTCCCTCAAACATTTCCCTGAATGGATATTATTCACACTATTAACATTTTTTTTGTGGACTTAACACATGTCAACACTACATGGTCAGAATATTACAGTACATGCTTTAAAAAAACAAATCGATATTTTTTCCAGCTGAATATTTTTTGGGGATACATTTGTTATTTACATTTTTATTGCATACTGTGACCATACACCTGTAGGTTTCTCGGTTAGATTGACACATCCAGGAGTAGCCTAGGGGAAATATTGACATATTTATTCCAGTGAATTGGCAGCTTTAGTCAGCGATTACCCAGAGTGCATCTGGCGTTCACAGCTGCTGCTGCCGCCGCCTGTGGATCTCGGTCAGGAATTGTCATGTGACCTCTAGTCTAATGTTGATCCTCTTGTCACAGACTGGGGGCGTTTCCCAAATGCACCCCCCCCCTCTCTAAGTGCTTTATAAGTGCATGGAGTGGTGTATTATTAGGGAATAGCATGTGATTTGGGACACATCATGGCAACCCTGATCGACAGGTTTTGCACTAGAAATTATACTGACGTGTGCTGGTGAATCAATAACAGCATCACCTGAATGAGGCGCCTTTAGAGCAGGGTTGGAGGGAACGCATGCTCAGTTGAGGGGGAGGAGTTAGACAAACCATTTTGCCCGACTGTTCTGCTGATGATGTAACAGCATACCGGCATGTCTCTCTTCCATTCCATACAGAACATCGGTGTATAGAGTCGGCCAAAATACGCAACAAGTACCCCGACAGGGTTCCGGTGAGTGGCACGGGGGGGGGGGTCCAGAAGGGAGATGATGTGCGTGGCATGACATAACAGCATGTGCCTTTCTGTTTCCAGGTGATTGTGGAGAAGGTGTCGGGCTCTCAGATTGTGGACATTGACAAGAGGAAGTACTTGGTGCCCTCTGACATCACCGTGGCCCAGTTCATGTGGATCATCAGGAAACGCATCCAGCTGCCCTCGGAGAAGGCCATCTTCCTCTTTGTCGACAAGACCGTGCCTCAGTCCAGGTGGGTACTGGGACAACCGGGTCATAGCAAACCCGGATATGTTGTGTCACATCAGGAGTCACCAGTCCGTTAGATTTTCTCTGCCAAATTGACCTATACAAACACAAGGGCTGGGTCCTCATGGATACATTGACGGATATGGTCTTTAGTCAGTAGTTTCATGCCTGCGTTTCTGTCCGTTCCTGGTTGAGCCGACGTGTGCAGCATTCACCAGAAATTAGGTTGCCGCAAACGCCAAGCAGTTGCATTTGAAAGGCGCATTGTTGGCGGTCCGTACTGGCAGACGGTCGATTGAGTCTCGGCCTGAAGCGTGGTGTGTGCTGTGTGTCAATGCCACCACAGTTAACAAGAGCTGACATTACCCCCATTCATGGGGCATGAATTTCAGGGCTTAGCTAGCCAGGGCTCGCGGATTATGCAAGTCACTTGGCAGGGTGGCAGACCCACCGTTTGATCCTGCTGACAGCGGCTAAGAAGCATTAAAGGTCTGCATTTGATCCCTGTCGTATACAGCTGCCTTTTTCAATGTGAAGAGTCGTGCTGAGAGCAGGGAGTCGTGCTGAGAGCAGGGAGTCGTGCTGAGAGCAGGGAGTCGTGTTGCTCGCGTCCCTCAGGCAGAGCTTGACCGGCCTTTTCTACTGTTGTATTACTGACACACTGTAACTAACAGCCCCGGGAACCCTGGTTGAAAGTGTGACATTACAGGAGGAACGTCTGCATTGAACCTTTTCTCTGATCTGATGTCAATTGCAGCATCACCATGGGACAGCTGTATGACAAGGAGAAGGATGAGGACGGCTTTTTATACGTGGCGTACAGTGGAGAGAATACCTTCGGTATCTAGAAGCGCCATCCGCATCAGAGTCGGCCTTACCTACGACCTACACCTTGCTTGACCCCGTGACCACACCCGCCCAGTTGCAGTCCCCACCCGAGCTCCTCCACAAGCTAACTCACACCCTGCCCCTGGGATGGCCCTAGGAAACCCCAGAGAAAATCAAATGTGACTAGGAGAGATAAAGTGATCAGTTAAGTGTCTAAACTGTTCCTGCCCTTCTTGTATCAATGCTGTGTACATTCATTTATGATTGTTATTATTTGTAAGTTCTGTATAGTGCTGAAATTGGAATGACTGTTTTGTTTAATATTTTGTGAATAGTTACACTTTAGTTTAGGAGGGAGGTGCTTGGATTTGTTTTTCTTTTTTTTTCTGAATTAATATATTGTTTTGTTTGAAGTTTTGCTTTCTTCCTTAAAGATTATATTTTAAAATATTTTAACTATTTGAAAGGTAAGGTAGCTGGATGACCTAACCAATAAAGATAAGTACAAAAATATTAGTGTTTTCATTGTAGTGTCTTTTTATTGCATTATAGCAGGTTTCTTCTGCTTTGGCCCAGGTGAGATATTATGTTTGCCGCCTTTTAAAACAAACCTGAAGTAATAGAGTGGACACCTTCTCTTATGTTAGATAGTGTTTATTCTGTCTGCATTTCGTCTTCTCAGATCTGCTGGGGGATGAGTGTTGCATAAATGTGACACTCACATAAAACACTGAGGGACGGTTTCCCAGACACGGATTAAGAAAACACCAATTGAGTTTTTTTAGTTCAAGACTAGGCATAATCTGTGTCTGCAAAACCGGCCCTGAGGGTTTTAAGTTTCCAGATATCAAATAAATTGTTTGGAAGTTGTTTTTGTTCTCCAGTTCAGTGGCTCTCAACTATTTTTGCTTCAGGACTGAAATTGAACAATCCTATCACCCAGTATTTGCTGCCTTGAAAACATTTTGCTATGCTATTATGACTGTTAAAAAAGTATATTTTGCGCTCTAAAAAAGAATTTCAGCTAACTCATGTTTCAAAATCTAGTAAAAAGTGCTGCTAATATATTCAAATGAATTTCAAAACATCCCACATTTGGGTTGTCCTCCACTGGCTGAGATCCTCTAGATGGCAGTGGTGAGTGTAAATGAGATGGGTGATGAGGATTTAAAAGGCATGTGACGGAGCAAGTCGTTCTCAACACTGACAGATCTTCAATAAAAAAACATTATTCCGAGAATTATTATATTTTTTACAAATAGTAATTATATACAATCTCAATTAGCAGAGTAGAACAAGCCTAGTCCCATCAATTTATCCCAAAAAATTGCCAATAAGGTAATTAATTGAATGTGACGGCTCTGACAACAAGGTCATAACTTTGCTTACCGTGTTGATTTCTGGTTTTACTTTCTTGTTCTTTTTAAGCCCTTGATTTTCTTATCTGTCTTGTGAGTGAGAGAATAACTTAAAAAGCAAATATGATTAGCATTTTTAAGAACTAGTAATCACACTGAACATTTTATTTTGTTCTACTTTATTATACAGAAAGAAATGTTGAGGGTTGTGTTGCCTGAAAGTTTGTAATTATATACAATCTCAATTAGCAGTGGTCGGAGGACTAGTTAATATTCGGATCTGGTCTGGTTTCTGATGCTGGAGGACTAGTCAATAACCTGGTCTGTTGTTCTGGTCTGGTCTCTGATGCTGGAGGACTAATTAATAGTCTGGTCTTTTCTCGTCTCGTCTCTGATGCTGGAGGACTAGTCAATAATCTGATCTGTTCTGGTCTGGTCTCATGCTGGAGGACTAGTCAATAATCGGTTCTGTTCTGGTCTGGTCTCTGATGCTGGAGGACTAGATGATGCTCTGGTTTGTTCAGGTCGTGCTCTGTCTGAAGTCTGTCTTTTATGGGCATAATCCGCCCATCAGACCCATTAGAACATTCTAGGGAATCCACCTGTTAGATCCTTTTCATTCTGTCTTTCAAAGAATCTTAATACCATTGTCAGTTTCTCTTCCTCTATTCTCTGTATTTCTACTTCCCCGTACTGTCTCAAGAACTGCTACTTTCTGCAATGTGCTGAATTTATTTGCAATGTGCAGAATTGCCTGTTGACAGGTTTACATAGTCCCATAATGCAAAATATTCAATTCCAGAAAAGTTGATTTACCCAGGGTAAAATGAACAAACATGATTAAAAACATGAAGCTACACAGATCCAGATGAGTATAGTGAGGGCTGAGCTAGGCTGAGGGGGAACGCCAGACTGAAAAATGAGTTTTTAAAGGTTATGGTTGAGTCAGAGTGGCACTAAATCAATGGTCATTTGCAGGAATACACTGTTTGTCCACCACATTTGGCGCTTAAACTAATTAGCTATCAAACAATAAATGTGCTGGAATAACTTAACTTGTCGAAGACTCCAAGCTGCATATACGTTCCATCAGACCGACCCTTGTTGCCGTGGCATTTCATGCTGGTGTTGCTGTAATTCAGCTTACTTCCATGACGTGGAAGCAAACTGGGGAAATCTTAACATTCCTACTGTGTGTGATCTTCCGCCTCGTGTTTCACGGAGTCGTGGCTGTGTGGATACATACCAGACTCAGCCCAGCAGTTGCCTGGCCTCTCAATCTTGAGGGCGTATCGTGACGCTTAACTCTTGTTTAAAACAAAAAGAGGAATATGTTTATACTTTAACATAGGCTGGGGCAACTATATGCCTGTCAGAGTACAGTACTGAACTCCTGACCTGGAATCATTTTTATCATCTACAAACCTTTCTACAGAACGAGGGAATTATCTTCATGTATCATGGCCCCTGTTTACATTTCACCACGAGCCAATGTGCACTAGAGAGTTGGTCTAACAGATTCTCGGAGCGGAGCGGTCCTTTCAGAACTTAGTTATTGTCTTTGGCGATTTCTTCAAAGGCAAACTAAGCCATGAACTCCCTAAATATAAACAGTTAATTAAAATACTGACCAGAGAGACAAACTCTTTGGATCACTGCTACACTACAATCAATGATACCTATCGCTGTGTGCTGCTGCTCTGGAAGTCTCTACTAGATCCACTGACCCTCTACTAGATCCACTGACCCTCTACTAGATCCACTGCAGTCTGCCAACAGTGCCAACAGGTCTGTGGAGGATGCGGTCAACGTGGCTCTTCACTTCATCCTCCAGCATCTGGACTCCCCTGAAACCTACGCCCCAATCCTGTTTGTGGACTTCAGTTCTGCATTCAACACCATCATTCCTGCTTTGTTCCAAGACAAACTCTCCCAAGTGGGAGTGACTGAGTCCACATGCAGGCGGATCACAGCCTTCCTAACCAACAGGAAGTAGCATGTGAGGCTGGGGAAGCACCTGTCTGACCCCTTAACCACCAGCACCAGCTCCCCTCAAGGCTGTGTCCTGTCCCCCCTACTCTTCTCCCTGTACACCAACAGCTGCACCTCCGGTCACCACTCTGAGAGGGGTGACGGGGGAATTTGGGAAGGTTGAACACAAGACGGGCTGCTGCATTCTGGATTAGTTACACGGGCTTAATGGTACAAGTGGGAGCCATGCTAACAGGTTATTGCAATGGTCCAAACAGCAAATGACAAGTGACTAGATCAGAACCTGAGACGCTTCCTGTGATTCAGAATTGCTTATGCTTCATAACTGGACAGATTGATATACCTGAAGTTTAATTGACTTGATATACTGACTGTTATACTGTGATGACTACTGTGATAGACATTTTGTTATTCCATAGTAGAATGAAATCATATTGCTAATTCGAAGTATAATCAAGTAATTTATTAAGGCCATTGTGTCTTTTGGCTTGTCTTTCACTTGTACAGGACATGCCTAAACCAGATAGGTAGGTCTTTGACCAACTTCTAAGGGGCTGTAGACATTTTGTTATGCCGAATTTCACAACAACATTTATGGGAGGGGGGCAGTGGGCTGTACTGAATGTATATAGACCTCTAACCATACATGGGAGGGCAGTGGGCTGTACTGAATGTATATAGACCTCTAACCATACATGGGAGGGCAGTGGGCTGTACTGAATGTATATAGACCTCTAACCA
>JACXGJ010009698.1:0-23693 GCA_016801105.1 Esox niger | reverse complement strand
GCCTGGTTCCTCTCTAGGTTTCTTCCTAAATTTCGGCTCTCATAGGGAGTTTTTCCTAGCCACTGAAGTTCAACACTACTGTTGTTTGCTCCTTGGGGTTTAAGGTCGGGTGTTTTGTGAAAGCACTTTGCGACAACTGCTGATGTAAAAAGGGCTTTATAAAATAAATTTGATTGATTGATTGATTGATCATGTCCTGTAACTGAGTGACGGGGCTACGGAAATTCAACCACTCTCAAAGTGATTATAGCAATGTCTGAATATCCTAAATATCAGAAGAATACTTTTAACTACTGTTTGAGGCTGTACAGAATTTATTTATTACAAACATATATGTTGGGTTACAGCAGTTAAACTACCTTAACTGTAAGCAAATTCCATCCATAATAAACTGATATGTCATGATATATAATCCAAAAAGGTAGCATCTGCAGGTGCCCATTCAATAACACAATGCCATGATTAAAATAATAGTATTTCTGAGGTCATTACAATAGGCATTTCTCTAAAGAACATCCTATTAAGTTCCCTTACATAATAGCCAATACATTTATGAATATTCTGATGATATTTGATGACTAAAGGAGAGAGAATATTAAGATTGTGTGTCATTTCTCAATCTGTGGTACCATCTGAGTGTTGATCTTTGTTTATTCAAAGCATGCAGATTTTCAAAAACACACATCCATGGTTCTTCTTCACCCAGTCTGTCTGAGTACAACACTCTAAATCACAGCCCCCGCCAAACAAGCCCTCAATCATGAACATCTCGTGAATTGCACAACATGAGGACTTATTATCACCTGTGTATACACCATTATCAATTATTGTATAGACACAACAAACATTTAGTGAATTATTGCATATAGCTGTTAAAGACATCCTTACCCAATGGTGTCCTCATCCATGACATAGAAGGAGATTGAGTGGAATCCCATTGGGAGGTGGAGTGTGTATTCTTCTCCCCAGAAAGGGTTGAGATCCTTCCACACTGTGGCTGTCCTACACAAAATAGTTGACAATTTTGACAGTAACCTTAGAAAGTACTGTGTATGGTTTTAGACAAATCCCATAGTGGATTGGCCCGTTTACATCTTTGTTTTGAATGTAATAATAAAATATGGCACAATTCATAGTTAGACATTTTATTGGGCTGTATGCAGCATAGCAGAAATTGAGAAAAACTATCTTCCAAATGACTTATCAGCCCATCACCTTTTTTGCTACCTTCTCTATTCTCTATACCTCCAAATTTCCTCTAACCCCTGAAAATTGGCTGCCATCTTCTCCTTACTAATTTGATTTAATTAAATGAATCCTCCACCAACCTATTGAAAAGAAGATTGATGAAATCACACATAACTTCTTAACATCAAAAACAACAGACCGCAATCCCGTCTGTCTTACCTTTCGAAAACTTTTCAGCATGCTGTCTCTGACTAACTTTTCTCTCTGACATAGCTTCAATGTCTAGAGTTGATTGTGAGGCCCAAGAACATTTGTATGGCTCCTTGCTTCTGCCATCAACCGCTACAACATATCCAAAATTCTGCAGCCTGTCTGGTGTTTAACCTTGTCATGTTCTCCCATATCACCAGGTTCTGACTTTTAGCATGCACCCATTACCAGACCATGGCACCTACCTAGGGAACAGAAAGAAGAACTGCCCCTCTCAACCTTCAGGCCCTTCTCAATCAATACATCACTAACCAAGTTATTCGTTTTTCTACCACGGTGTCTTATACTTCCTCTTGGCTTTGAAAAAAACACACTTCTCTGCAGGCCTTTGATGGCCAAGCGAAATAAGTTATAGGTTATTTACGCCGACTTATGTCACTTACCAAAAAGCACTTGCTTAATTTGTTTGGTTTTGCTTGACAAAAACAAAGTAGGCATTCCTTAATATTCAGGCATCCGTGCTGTAACAACACCTGACGACAGCTTCAGCCATTTTTCATACATGGATAGTTTGGGTCTTTACTGACTACAATGTAAGCTATTGACAGTTAATCAATAACAATTCCAATGAGATGCCTAATGTCTAGTACAGACGCCTGTGTATTCCATGATTATTAAGATATTATTCATTCTTTCCACCAGTCATCCGACCTAATCTGGGCCAGAGGTGTAGGCTTGAAGTCATAAACAGAGCAGCTCAACATGAAGATCGCAATAAGCTCTGCTGGCACAGGCATTAAATATTTTGCCCAACCTTCACTATTAAATAATCTTGTAACATTCTGGGGAATTAATTGCAGTATTTGTGAGGATACTTGGCTCACTTTTCAATGAGCCAAGCGGCCCAGTGATATTACGTTGTGTTTATCAGACCATTCAATCCTATCCTGCAAACTCTACTGGGTCCAGTTTTTCAGGCGCAATCTGATCGGATTTCTGCAATCGGATTGGATTGGATAAAAAACTAAAAAGGATTCTGAAATTGGATTAGATTACATTAATCTTAGTTTTGATCTGGATCTGTTCAAAACTTTTTAGTAGGATTGGGATACTTTTGATCCTATATTTCCAGATTATCCTGATCCCAGCATAAGGGTGGATTCAGCGTGGATTAAAGGAACTAAATGTAATAAGAAATGTTAAATTGGTCAAATAATACAACATTAATAGTTTAACTTTTACAGTGGTAACATAGATATAGTAGATATTAGGCTACTTATTAAGTATTTCAGTAAAGCAAAAATGTGTCCCCATAAGATTATCCCTGTGATATTGATAAACAGTTCTCAATATCAAAACTTATTTTTAGAATTTTAACTGATATTTATCACTATATTCTTATTACAAATACAAAAATATCTGAGATGAACCAGTCATTGAGGAAGAAGATGGATCTTCACTGGTAGAGCCAGTAGTTATTGCCACAGGAACTCAGAAAAGAGGATGGAAGCATTCTTTGCAAAACAAAGACAATGACAACTATAGATCACTTCTTAAATGAGAAACCAAAAGAGCAGAAGTACAGAAGTTAATGTGGCAGAGGAACAAATCATGGTTACCCAACAACAGCAAACCAAACCCACACTTGATATCCACCTCATAAATGTGGGGCTTCAAAAAGCTGGTCTCTCCACAAATGAAGAACTCTGGACATTCCTTATTTTGTTAACTATAGGACATTTAGTGATTTGATATGTGTTCAAAATATCCACAATGTATTTGTGAGAAATGTCTATATGGTGGGTATTATTTATTTGTTGTGGCTCAGGTGAGGGGTCTGACTGTTTAAAAAATATGTAAAATGGAATTGGATGTAACAATTTTTTTTTTGTGGATTTCTGTCTGTTATATATAAATAAAAGCACTCAAAGGGACCCCACGCTGGCTAATATTACTGTTGTTCTTTACATAGCTAGTAGCCTACATTGTGATATCTAGTCCGATTTAGAGCACTACATCTCACAATCCAGATTTGGTAATCTTAAAAATCTTTATTTGGATCAGGGTGATCCAATCCAATGTTGCTTTGAAAAAACAGAACAAAAGTAAGATGGATTACCAGATCCTGGATAGCAAAACAGAGATCCGGATTCAACTTCTTAAACCACTGGGCCCTGTATATGACTCTGCTTGCAATGCACTCATCAAAAATGACACAATGTGTTTAGTTAACATTGCCTGCTAACATCAATTAGCTAAATATGTTGGTTTAAAAACATTTTGGTTTTCAAAAAGGCATAGTTGTTTATGGTTAGACAATTTACATTTGTGCAATGATTATGCTTTGCGCCTTTTGTAAAACCATCAACCAATTTGGCAAAATTGATGTGGGCTGTGATTTGATGATGAATTAAAAGGCATTGCATGATTTACAAACAATGCAGTATACACTAAATAACTTACAAATAAACCTTCAGAATACACTGTAGCATAATAACGTAGACTACTGGCCTACTGTTTAGGCAAACATTCTCAATCATCCTGTTCATTATGATGTGAAATTCAAAACTGTCTGTCTCAACATAAAGTTGAGGAATGACATCTGCATCATATCCTCAGTGCAATTGGCTAAATGGAAGGTCCCTCGATTGAAACGAAACACTCTTTTCTAGACACCACTAGCCCACAGCAGGGTCAAAACAACAAGGTGCCCATAAAGTACTGAGCCCCAGCTCAAAGTAAATGAGTCAGAGAGTTGATAATGAGCCAGCCATAGACTGATGCTGCAGATCTCTGCAGTCGGTCTACCCTCCAGCTCCTCTCATTATGGGAGAGGAAACAACACAAGACAAAACAAATGCATTCAATGAACCATTGAAACACATCAGTTCGTCAGGAAGTACAATGGACAGTGACGAATGGGATGCAGCAAGACTGTGGCAGCAACGACACCTGCCACAAACAATGACAGACTCATTCTCATTTGGGTCATAAAATGATCTAAAACTACAATTGCATTCCAATAATAAACAACACTGGATCTTTTTCTCCTCTAGTGTTCAGAGAGAACTTTGATCTTTAATTTCTTACAGCAACCAACAAGATTCTGAGATTTCCATAGCTTAAGCAGCTTGTTCCATTTCTTAACTTTTTTCACTTTCGTGGCCCACTATAACTTTGATAGCACCATTTCTTAATTTCTTATAGTCTATAAAAATGTAATCTCACCTGGATTTCCTGAATTCCAGAATGCAATATATTCAATGTCTTAATTTATTTTAAAATGTCACTGTTGTGTATGGTCCTTCTCTTTGCTTAACAAAAATGTATATTAAAATTTCCAGAGCCAAATTTACTGCATCTAAAAAGAACTATTTAAACCACTTCACTGCATTTCAATACACCACAATCTAATCTATGTTCTTTATCAGCTAAATAAGGGAAATTTCAAAAGGTCACAAAGAATCTGCCCATCCTCAAAAATGTGGTAACAATACCCAAGAACAGTACAATTAGTCAGGTATTGTCCAGGCTAATCAAAATAATTTCCATTACTTTCATATTTCTTAATTCTTAAGGTAAACTATCAATGTAGTTCAGTGGTACATAATGCAGACATTACATGTTAGTAACTTCTGATGTATACCAAACAAAATACCTTGAATGCTAAATTTGATTAACCATTCAACCCAATGACTCAATGCACAAATACTACCTTGAATAATTTCAACAGAACAATTTCCACATACAAGTTATGTAACATGTAGGTGAAATGTCCTTCAGTTTTACTATGGGACCATGATTTTTCTTCAGTTTTACTACGGGACCATGATTTTTCTTCAGTTTTACTATGGGACCATGTTTTTTCTTCAGTTTCACTATGGGAAAACTAAAATCCCCAAATGTTTGTGGAAAGAATGTGATGGGCGCTACGAAGAAAATCTACATTTACGTTTGAACTACAGTAAGTGAAGTGAATAATACCATAGGTTCCTGATCTGTACTACACAGAAATGCATAATTATGGATATGAATGTAATTCTCTGATGTTTCACAAGTTTGCACAGCACAGCACAGCGGAGCTCAATAATGCAGTGTAGTACTGTACAGTACAGAAGAACCCGGTAGACTTAACTTTAGTGCAGTACATTACATCACAGAAATACAACAGAATAAAGTACAGAAGAATGGAGTACTTTACAGTGAGTATTGCACAGAATAACTCTATGCAATACAATACAATAAACAGTACAATAACATACTGTACCATATGTTGAACTTTACTGTGATCTACTGTACAGTGTTGTTCTATTCTTTACTGTGATGTATCCTAATCTACTGTATTGTACATTACTCACTGTACTGTCCTGTGAAGTCCAAACGTATGAAACATACATCTGTGAAGTCCATCTGTGGACATTTTAAACAGAACGTTTTAAACATAACTTTTTTCAAATGTTTAATTAGACAAACAGTGAAATGTCAAAACAACATTACAAAGCCTGTATGGAGACTACAAGAGCCCAGGTCGCAAAGATTAAGTGTCAGGCAATGAACCGGCATGTCATTAAGAGGTGAGGATACAATCCTTAGGAGAAAACAAATTAAACATATAGGACATTTATTTACAGAATACTGTTGTTTGAACAAGAACCCTGTCAAACCCAAGAGCAATGCACTGCATGAACCTTGGTCCCCCCTCTCATCATCCTTGCACATCCCTATTCTGCAAAGAATGGGAATGGGAATGGGAGCTTGCTGCAATAATTTATGCCACCTCTCCATGGTTACCTGCTGGTGTCTAAGGCCAGCCCTGGATCAGGTTCTCATGTGCTTGGGGGTTTCAAGCTGAGAACACCGAAGCCCTGATCCGTGATCACACACATACACTACTGTACCACACCCCTGTGGATTGGAATAGTCCAAAATATATTTATACATTTGTCTCCGCATTTCCAGACATAAAATATAAAATTCTGTTCAAACAAATAGACCAACAATTTCAGATTTCAATGTAAATCTACAATACTTGCAATATGAGGGAAACAGTTTCCCTTCCGAAGAATGGTAAACAATGTTAAAAAGCAGCTTTTTTATGTAGGAAAAGTGTGGGTGTACCCTGACAACAATAGGGTGACAGTGCACACCAGTTGTGAATAGACCTCTGATTGGCCTGCTCATTTTCTTGTAGACCTCTGATTGGCCAGTTCATTATCAGTACATTATAATTTATAAACCATCGGTGTATATATATGTTCTAAAAATATATGATTTGGTCACTAATATGATCAATAGTATACTTTAAAAGTGAGATTCTGAACAGTTGCGTTATATTCCAGTCAGAATTTGTTAATTGAAAGTTGTAGAGAACTGGAACCTGAATATCGGTTTACTTGCTGAATTGGCTGGAATTAACATGCAGGTGACCCAATCCTGATTTACTGTGATCCCCTAACATGCATACAAGTTAATGGCAGCCACTTGATATGAAATTTTACAGGAAACATATAGGTTAGTCCATTTACCAATCACATTTATAATCACAGTAAAAGAAACAAGGCATAGAGGATATGTGCTGAACTCACCTGGCTACAACTTCATTGTCAACTTTTACAATGCAATAAGGGTCACTAGTCCCAGAGCTTGAGAAACAGAGGAGAAAAACATGTTCAAAATAAAATGAAGGTTGCAGGACAAACCTACATATATTTTATTTACTAGTCATTTGTTAAATGTATTATCAAATACTTAGACATCTGTCAAGTCTATACAGATACATGTATTTTGTTTTACTGTTGAGCAGTAAAAAAACGGCTTCTTGACACGTAAACATTAAGTGTACTTCACAAGAAAAATATATAGGAATACTGCTGCCTGTTGCATTTTTACAATCAATACTTACACGTCTTTGGCTGGTAGGCTCCTACCCTCCACAATACGAAAATAAAGAGATGTATTTTTTGCCATTTCTGACAGAAGAGAGTGGTTTTGCCACTTCTTTTCATCTGCCCATCCGCGATCCTCCTTACAACGGTACTCCCTGCGGTAATCCCTATGGTGCCCTCCTCCGCAACTGGGTTCTCTTCATATCTGGCGCATCTTGCGCGTGGCTGTGTGCGGAGTCTATATTTTAATTAATGTGATGTAGCCAATCGTTTTCAAAGTATCATTTACGTAGTTCTAGAAATACAGAATGAAGGACACCTCGCCAGTCACAAAATGTTGTAAAATGCTTGGGTGGAAACCCAAATAAAATCAAAACATTTTAAGATTGCGACATGATAAATACCAAATATAGCCAAGATTTATTGAATGACGTTAACTTTCGTCATTTGGTTCCAATGGAAAAATCAGCCTATGAGTTAATTTCGAATTTTCTGACAAAATATCATCTGTAGGATTCTATACTGTACCAAAAATAGAAGATCAGAGTAGAATTAGTTAGATACAATAAACAGAGACATCTCTTAAGTAGGTTTCATTGACTGCGAAGTCTCATCAATCTGCACGATTTGCTGAAATGACACTTGACACGGTAAATTACAGTTGGAAACCTAAACGTGCTCAGTTTAGAGTCATGAGCGTCAGCGAAGCAGTAGCCTCTTTGCTTGAATTGAAGTACGACGCACGCCACCTTCCGTAAAAATGTTGCTCCTACAAGTGGGAGATTTTTCGTATTCCATAATCGAGTTTGTTTCTGTAAAATATTAATTATTTGCAACTAAAATATTATAAATAAAAAATACCAGGAATTGTATATAAAAACGTGTATTCAATACAATTAAGAATAACATAATTAATTAGAAACAGGCATATCATAGACAACCCACCTTTTGTTATGGTCCTTCCACTAGAAAGCATCAGGCCAGTCTGTCAGGGTCCAGTTAGTCGCTTGTCTCACTTGCTAATCTCTAGCTTCAGCAGGAATGCACACTTCTTTGTTAATACTAGCTTCAGTTTGATTAACTTCTAAAGGAAGATAGTTCGAGCTAGTCAAATTGGTAGGTATAAAATACGGTTTCTCAAAGCTTGTACAATATAATTGTTAGGGCTATGGTTCAGAGTAAAACTTTTTTTATGTTGGATGGGTTGCTAAACAGTCATCATCAGCTGCAGCTGTATCAGCTAGCTAAATTGTATTCGTTTTTTCTTTGACTTCCATTCAGGAAATGGAGGGTTACCCTGCGGTCTATGATGAGCAGACCGATTCTACAAAACAGCAAGAGAGACATTACTACCTATTGTCAGAACTACAAACCCTCGTTAAAGATTTGCCCAGGTAACTAGCCAAGCCAACTACAGAAAACGCAACAACATGATTTACTATAAGTAATCAACCATCATAACACATTCATGGTAAAATCTCAATTGCGTGGTCCGGAGGGGGTGCAAGGAATTACAATTATGATTGTCCCCGTGTATTATGTGCATTTATAGTTCCCTGTTGCTGTTAAGAACCCAATTCATCTCCCTAAAATTCTCAGCATTTAAGCATTTCCCGTGGCCTATTTAGCATCGATTGGACCATTGTAACTTAAATCCTGAATTTGTGTTTTAATGTTCAATAGCAAAAGTTATTGCTTGAATTGTGGTTTTCAGAGCATGGACCTTATCTTTCAAGTCAGCAAAAATGACTCTTTCAAGCAAAAACAAGACTAGCCATTTTAAACAGATCTATTAGGCTGTGTGTGGCTCTTGATGATGAAATACACTTTTGCAGCACTTTCTCCACAGTTGTCCTAATATACAGCAAAGGCCTTGTGGAGTATTTACCACAACTTCTTATGTGGCCAAATAATAAACAAGTTCTCAAACTGTCCCAAAACATTTGGTGGTGTGAAATGTGGATTTATAAAATGTTGATATGCCATGCATTTAGAACCAGAGTACAAGTGTTCATTTATTTAAATACACATGACAAAGTTGAGCTTGAACTTGTTTGTGGAGCACAACAGGTAGTTTCTCTGTCGGTTTGGCTCCTAGTAACTAGGCATTGTAGTAACAGTACTTGACCTCTTTCCAGCTCCTTCCAGCAGCGTCTGTCCTACACCACACTTAGTGACCTGGCTTTGGCACTCATAGATGGAACAGTGTATGACATAGTACAGGGACTTCTGGATATACAACACCTGACGGAGAGGAATCTGTACAACCAGAGACAAAAGCTGCACTGTGAGCACCGAGGTGTGTGCGTTTCTTATTCATCAAACAACAAATCTGTTCATATTCTGTTCAATGAAAGGTCATTTTACCATTTAACTGTCTCTATATTCTCTTCCTCGTCTCCAGCGTTAAAGCAGGAATTAATTCGTAAGCACAAAGAGGCCCTGCAGGGTTGTAAGTCTCACAACATTGCAGTTATGAAAACCAATCAACAAGCTGAAACTGAGGTAAGGAACTGATAAAGCATCACAGCAATATTATGGCACAGACTATCTATACTAAGCTCTTCTGTAGACCATGTCTGAGGGCCTGTATCACATGTGGTTTTCAGGCTCTGGAGATTCGGGTGCGAGAGGAGCAGAGGATGATGGATGAGAAAATTGTGGTGGAGTTGGACCAGAAGGTGACAGACCAGCAGAACACCTTGGAGATGGCTGGAGTCCCAGGATTCTACATAACCACCAATCCCCAGGTGAATGGCACTAATTTAACATCTTTAGACTGAGACCAGTGGGGAGCAATGTCCCCTTTCAATGCTGTGGAGTGTTTAGATTTGATTAGACCTGATCAAGGAGTACGTTCTACTAGCCCCCCGAGCATTCAGGAAGGATCTGGAACATTCAGGAAGGACCCTGTTTAGCCACACGGGCAAGTCGGTGCCATGCTGCTTGTAGTCTCTAGTACATAGGCCAGATATACAGTGGATGGACTTACGTAATCTATATAGGCCAAGATAAATGCAATATGACATTTTCATGAGGTAGTCTAATGGACTGATTTTATTGATGACACTTGCCTGGATCTCTTGAGGACAAATGCTAATGTTACAGCGTCTCATTATTTTACTTTGAACAGACTGTTCAGGTGTTTGTTCCTACGATGAACCATATAGGATTTTTTAGGGGACAATAGAAGCATTGATGCTTAACCTTTTGGGCACTTTGTATAGTGTTAAATGGACTCCAAACACACTTCTGCTATAGCAAACGCACAACATCCCTTTTGTACACAGATGTAGCAGGTGGCTTTGTATATAGTAAGAGGCTAATCAAGAATAAATCACTTATCTCTAAATCCATTCAGATTCATAGCAATCCAATCACAACTTGATCAAAGTGGCACGAGATTAACTTTATGCTCTTTAGAAGCTACCCTCTGAGGCTAAGCAATTGAAGTTGGGTCTCAAAGGAATGGTTTTACAGCACCAAAAAGGCAGGTTTGCTATTTAGATATGAAACTGGATGGCAAACTGCTAGAATGGTAACACCGATTGAATTGCAGGAAAATGTCCAGTAGATAATGCCAATGACTCTTCACACCATTTTGATACACCCAGGAGTAGTCAAATCTCCCCATCACTGAATGTTTTTAGCTCCTTTGCTGGAGTCTTGTGGGTAGTGCATGCAGAGTACAGGGAGTTTTGGGCATGAGCTATGTGGCTTGGGACATTGTATCTTGTTTCACAGGACATGGTAGCATGTCATCAGCATCACGCCTGACAGAAGCTGTGCTTTTATGCAGGGCTGGCGGGGACTAAAAACCTCAGTCAACCATGCTTATCAGTTGTCTCGGACAATTAACTGGCCGACGTTTTATAATGTCTACTTTTCCATATCATTGACACTATTTTAAGAAATTGCGCTGAGCTTGTCAGATTCTTCGGAAGTGAACTGAATAATAAAATATTGCAAAGGATTCCAAGATTAGGTTGTTATGTTGTTAACTATGGATCAAGATAACAACACCCAAGCCTCCAGACTTCAGACAGTTACGCTCCTGAAGATGCCTTTTAAGTAACACATGAACATATTCACACACACACACACACACACACACACAATTGCTGCTCAAATGTAGGCTTTTATTAGGGTGTTATTTTGTTTTGGACTTGCATTTTGTTGCTGATGTCAAATCATGTTAAGCACATTTTACTCCAACACTTGTAGAATCATATGCCTTATATATGTGCAACCAGTGTTTTAAAATGAGAAACTATATAATTCTGCACTGCACACTCTCACTTTGGACAGGCATTGTCTCTGAATAAAATATAGTTTGGTGCAAAAGCCAAATGACCAAACAATCACGCAGTGGACTAAATAGTCATTCCTAGCATTCAGTTGTAGTAGATTAGTGATGGCTAAGAGGTTTCATGTTTCCTTCTTGTCCTTGCAGGAGCTGACGATGCAGATAAACCTGCTGGAACTAATCCTTAAACTGCAACAGAAAGAGTCCCAGTCAGGTGGCCTGTCATGACTGACCAACATAAAAAGGCAATATTGCATTAAAGCACTGGACTCACTCACTTTCAACGTGCAGAGGTTCATCTCCTAAAAATCTGCGTTCCCTTCAATTCAAATGGATACCAAGTTCTATTACTTTGATTCTAAATAGAAATGACTAGTTCTGGATGACAATGGGTTCCTAAAGATACGTCAAGAATTTGAAGACTCTGAGGCTGAGAGTGGATTTCTAATCTCCCATAGATGCAAAATGGAAATAAGCAAAATGAATTGATCCAATTGAACATGTTTTTGCTGATATTGATGTAAAGAGGAAGTCATCCATTTTTATATGTGATCTTATTTGTACTCTGTGATTTTGTTGATCCCCAAATTACAGTTGAAATATGCAGATTCTGACTAAAAGGACCAAGTAAATTTCCCTGTTAATGTTTTTCAACATTACATTTACACAGATTTTTGCCAATGTAAAATATGTTCATAAAATAAAAATGTATTTATTTTGACTGTACAGATTCATTATTATGCTATTTTGATGACAGCGGGGTCAGTAGGCCTCATTTATTAAAAATGCATTCTCTGCCTTTTGCCACTGAGTTCAAGGTCGGCTTTTGAGTCAGAATAGGGACTCCGATAATGTTACACAGTGTCATATATGTTTGTGCCCCATGTCATCAAAGCCACACCATTTCGTGATGTGTTTCTATTAAGCATATATGAAAAATATATTACACATCCAGCTCAAAATCGAAGGTTTACATTTTTTTTTATTCCTAAAGGGCTGCATCTTTTATGTTATTTACAGACTATTTCGACCTGAAGTTATTTTAATATTATCTGCATGATGTTAATTTTGCATTTATGTTTGATGTCTATGGTAGATGAATCGAACACTTCTTGACAACTTCAAACTTTTATTTTGTTCAACGCTGGCCATCCGAACACATCATTGCTGATCGCATCGTCATCAGATAAACTGTACCCACTGTGCCTTTAAGAAAACGAGAGCACATCTCACTATCGTCGTTTTCGCTACCTTCGCGTCTGCAGTTGAGGTTAAACAACATCAACCGGGCCTGAGATAAGCGATATTCAACAATAAAGGTAAAGCAAAATAAGTCATGTCTTACCATATAAGAGCGATGTTTTTTCATCTGATGTGTTAGACAAGAGGTAAATGCATAATAGCTATGGTGATTGAGTTTCTTACCTGGCATTTGCCAGTGTAACCACCTTCGTGCCCTAAGACAACATCTATAATACATATAGAAAACCATTTTGCATACTAATCTATTCGCTTTTTAGCATAGGTTATATTTGGGTATTTGTAGCATTGGCATCTGTTTCCATTTTCTTTTAAATTATTAATGTGGCTTTTGTAAAACGACGCGCATCTATTCATTCTCGCAATGACTCCACATTTATAAGAATCACACGGTTCTTACAGAGGACGGCTGTAATGGGTCGCTTCACTTTTCAGACGGTGTTTATTTCTAGTTGGGAATAAAAGCGTTACGTCATTTGTTTCGATAATTGAAAAAGAACTCGCCATATGGCGGTTGCGCGCAGTCATGGGAAACCGTGCATCGGAAAGTCGCAAACCGCGGGCCGGTCCCTTTTAATCTAATTCATTTTAGCACATGATTGCAATTGGCCTCCCATCGCTTAACTTAACTGAAGTTGTGAGTATGATTAGGGAAAGCTGTGTATAGCAGAGTAGGCAGCATGTGGACAGAAAACGTCAAAAATACCGAGCATATCGAACAGATATCTTCTGCATGGGCAGTTATTTATTAGTCATATACATATAATTAACGTTTGTTAAGTGTCATAATTCCTAGGAACGTCTGTTTATTTCTCGAGCCGAGTAAAACATAATCTGTTAATGGGGATGGCGTGTTGAAAAAAATCTTTATGAACAAATTAGCAAACCTTAGAGCCCAAAGAGGGCCATTCAGACGTTTGATTTATTACAAAGTAATAAGTTTACCTTTTCAGGGTAAACATTTAAACAAATACAAAATAAAATATTCCCCTTTGATGAGAGCTCAGGTGAAATGCATTTTCACAGGAATAATGCCAGATGCAGAGTTGCATGGTGGGATGGATACCTAGAGGCATTACTCAGAGAAATGTTGGCTGGAGTTGCTTTTGTCAACCTGCTCTGAAGGCACAGGATTCATGGCTAAGACAATCATGGCTGCTTTGTCTTTGTTTGATGGTATGCACTTGTGTTTTTGCCTCTCATATCTATTGAATAGGAGGAGAATGGATCCTATTTGAGAATCTTGACCCAGTTCAGTTGCTAAGTGTGAACCTGTAACCATGGTGACCTGCGGGCGTGGCTGCGTCCCAGCAGTGCGTTTCTGCCACCAGCTGAACCGACTGAAGACCTTGGATGATGACTTGATGGTGACGTCAATGAAGCGCTGCCTATCCATGGTGGATCTGGCCCTGCTGGGGGTTGGGGGCATGGTGGGATCCGGCCTCTACGTCCTGACTGGTACTGTTGCCAAAGACACAGCGGGACCCGCTGTTGTCTTGTCCTTCCTCATAGCTGGCATTGCCTCCCTATTGGCCGCCCTGTGCTATGCCGAGTTCGGAGCTCGCGTTCCTAGAACTGGCTCGGCCTACATGTTCACCTATGTTTCTTGTGGAGAAATCTGGGCCTTTCTCATTGGCTGGAACGTGGTGTTGGAGTACATGATTGGTGGGGCTGCGGTGGCACGGGCTTGGAGTGGTTACCTGGACTCTATGTTTAACCACACCATTCAGAACTACACTCAGAACCACATAATGAAGTGGAATGTTCCCTATATTGCCCACTATCCTGACCTGCTGGCTGCCGGGATTCTAGTTGTGGCCACTTTCTTCATAACCTTCGGAGTGCGAGTCTCTTCATGGCTCAATCACATATTCTCTGCCATTAGTCTGGCTGTCATACTCTTCATCTTAGTGTTTGGCTTCATACTGGCTGACCCTGTCAACTGGAGCAAGAAGGAAGGAGGTTTTGCACCTTTCGGTGTGTCTGGGGTGATGGCTGGCACAGCCACCTGCTTTTACGCATTTGTTGGCTTCGATGTGATTGCTGCCTCCAGCGAGGAGGCGAAGAATCCCCAACGAGCCATTCCCATGGCCACGGCTATCTCCCTGGGCTTGGCAGCCACAGCTTACATCCTGGTCTCCACTGTACTGACCCTCATGGTTCCCTGGCACTCGCTTGACCCCAACTCAGCCCTGTCTGACGCCTTCTTCCGCCGAGGATACAGCTGGGCTGGCTACATCGTGGCAGTCGGGTCCATATGTGGTAAGTGTCTCACAAATGACTTAGATAATGTTACCCCTTTAATGTGGACGTAAACGTGGATTTGTGTTTTTGGTTTTGTTGATATTATAATACAGTCATGTGAAAATACAGTCAGTGTATTTGGTTTATTCATTTACATATTTGGTTATATAAATATGTTATCTACACTTCATCACCATTAACCAACATAACTAACATATGTTAACAATTGATACTGTAAGGTCATATTTTGTAATAATGTGTTCCTTAACAAACAACTGAAATGGAAAAAGTAAATACGCCCCAAGATTCAGTGTTGTTTGCTAAAATAACAGTAACTTAATGTAACTTTCTTGTAGCTGTAACTTTCTTTTACCTGTCAGTCTTTTCATTGACTGGGAAAAATGTACCTATTGTCTTTATAGTACTGCTTCAACTGTGTCATGTTTGAGGGCTTTTGACCGATGGCCTCATATTCTCCTCAAGAATTCTATGATACAATTTGACATTCATGGTTGATAAAATGATGTCAAGTTTGCCAAAGCCCTGAGGCAGCAAAGCAGGCCCAACCATAATGTGCTGCCCACATCCTTTTAAGTAGGTATAAGGTATTTATATTTAATGGCAGAGTTTTGTTCTCGCAAAATATTGCATAAATGGAGGAGTCCCATTACGGCCAAACATCTCCTCACATTGTTCCAGGAGTTTGTTCTTTAACCAGGTGTTATCAACAAACATCTATCATGCTTTAATATTGTTTTTAGAGCAGAAGCTTCTTCTTTCTTGAACTTCATGTAGGCCAGGTTTGTACAGTTTCTTAGTTGACTCATGTAATTCAACATTAACTGTTAGATCCCTGGAGGATACCTTAAGGTTCTTGGGCTGAATTTGGTGAGACGACCTGTTCTATGTAGATTGCCAATGGTCTGGAATGTTCTTAATTTCTAGATGATCTGTTGGACAGTTTAAAGATGTACTACTTTCTACTTTGAATAGAAGGCTGGACAATCCCAATGAACTCTAATGATAATCTAATAATTTGCACCAGTTTTGGTGCTCCTATTTCGAATTCAAGCAATTTTTTGTAATTTAAAGGTAAGGGTATACTTTTTCCACATACACCTTCATATTTTTTGTGTTTTTAATTGCATAAAAAGTCTCACTGTTTAATATTTGTTCTGTTATTTGTGAAATTGGGTTACCTTTATCACTGAATGTGGTTTGAATTTATCTTTAAAAAGACCAGGCTGCGTAATCTTTCAGATGACTAGACTTAGATTCAGTATCTCTCTGATTTCTCCATCTCTCCATCCTTTCTTTCAGCCATGAACACGGTGCTCCTCAGCAACCTTTTCTCCCTCCCTAGGATTGTTTACGCCATGGCAGAGGATGGACTATTCTTTTCCTTCTTTGCCAAAGTCAACCCAATCACCAAGGTTCCTGTGAATGCCATTTTGGTGTTTGGCCTCCTAATGGCTGTCATGGCCCTTGTCTTCGACCTGGAAGCCCTGGTTCAGTTCCTCTCCATTGGCACTCTCCTGGCCTACACCTTCGTGGCAGCCAGTGTCATCGTGCTGCGCTTTCAGCCTGAGAAGGAGAAGAGCAGTTCAAAGTCTAACTCCACCACTTCTCCCACCTTCCACCCTGAGCCGTCACCAGAAGCCTCAGAGTCCCAGATAATAGCTCAGGACAGCGGGGAGCTGAAGGAGTACGAGTCTTTCTCTGACAAGCTGCAGCTGGTGGAGATGCAGAAGACCAAGGACCGCAGTGCCCCGGGGGTGTTGAAGGCCCGCTGGGAGCCGTACTTGGGCAGGGCGCTGGGGGACTTTGAGCCGGGTAAGGTGGTGGCCTTCTCTGTGCTGGGGGTGATGGTTAGCTCAGTGTCCCTCTGTGCCGTGTTTGTGTTTGGGACTAAACAGCTGCACCTGCCTACATGGAGCTTCGCCCTGCTGACCGTGGTGTTTGGCTCCACCTACCTCCTCAGCCTGGTCATCATATATGCCCATGAACCTCATATCAACACCAAAACCTTCCAAGTAAGCCGAACAGATACTCATTTTATGCCTGCTCATTAAATGCAAAGCAGTTCACACCTTAGTGTAGAACAGCATCTAATCTATTCTTCCATTGTAATGTTTGTATGCCCTGGGGAGCTAATAGCCTTTCCTTAAGTCCTCAATGTGGTAATGATGAACTGAAAATATCCGGGTGTAAAAAAAACTTTTTGGTATCATTCTCCACCTCAGATGTGAAAAATTCTGCCCAGTCTGACTGGAACTCAGAGGCACAGGCTGCTGACGCTATCTCTATGCTGTGTGGTTGATCTGCTCCTCATAACATAAACATTGTGTAGATCAAGGACAACTCCTGTTCTCTAAGGCACCAACCATGTAGAATGTAGACTGCCATGAAGTTGCCTTGAACAACACTGCACATATTTTAATGAGCAGGTCTCCCACAGATCCACAGTTTCTGTGCAGTACCCAGGTTCACTTGTACATGTACAAACATATAGCATTGTAGCCACAGGACGTAAACGGCAGAGATATTTAACACGTTCAATAAACACTCTTAGCTGTTTGCTGAAAGTGACTCACCTTGCTGTTTATTTTGTGCATCTACGAAACATAGCTGAATCTACCTTTAAAACCTAACAACTCTTCTGAAATATCATCAGTGACCCCCAACCTCGATTGTTAAGCAACTTCTAGGTCTTTTAGTCAAGACTAGTGGTCTTTAGGAGTTCCAGATATGTCAGTGATGAACCCTTGTGGAATACAGGTCGGCGATAATTGTTTGACACATTTAGATGCATCTCTGAATCATGGTGATTTGCTGTTGTCATTTTTCTAGGTACCCTTAGTCCCGTTTGTCCCCGCGGCAAGCATCCTATTGAACGTGTTCCTAATGCTGAAGCTCAGCCCGATGACCTGGGTTCGCTTCACCGTATGGGTGGCTGCAGGTAAAATTACCTTACAGTGTCACACAGGCACTACCTGTTGACAGACCTTACGGCTACTAAGTGAAGATAGACAACAGAATGCAAAAGACGGTCAACCCTTCTCTGTGTATTTTAATTCAAGTGTTTGTACTGAAACATCCACAGGCTACTTGTTCTGCTGTAAACACACCAAGTCAAAATGTTGGAGGGAGAATTAGTCTGTGAAATTCTTTCCCAGCCATTGTCTGCTGCACTAAGAAGTTGTTTAGTCGTTATAAAGTTCCCAGTCAGCAAAGAGGATCAGTGGGGAAACATTAGATGTGTTGGCTCAGAGCTCTTCTGGACCATGTAAACCCATTAAACACACCTGTCTGCCTACAGAGTTGACTTCACAAGGAACTTTGAACATGACAGGGGCTAAGGCGAAGTCATGTCTATGTGATTAGTTCCCTGGTGAACGTTCTCTGATCATTACACACAGTTGGGCTAGACCAATATGTATCTTTGATCTGTTCACAAGTACCTTGTTGCTAGTAAAGTTGTGTCTTTCACATGAATATGCACATGCATTATGATAGTATAACAATAACAAGCTGCTTGTGTGAATCTCATTACGTACACACGGCCTAAGTAGGGTAACGAAAGCCTAGGGACTTAAGAGAAAGTGCCCGGGAAACAGCCCTGATTCTACCGGTGTGTGTTGCACCTCCCCAGGTCTCCTGGTGTATTTTGGCTATGGAATCTGGCACAGTAAAGAGAGGCTGAGGGAGCTGCAACCCAAGGACCTGGCGGCCAGGTACGTGGTGCTCCCGAGTGGCAGCCTGGTGGAGACGGTCCAGTCAGTGCAGCCCAACGGACAGGGGGACGCCGGCACCATCCACGCCGGCCCTTCCCCCGGACAGAATGCCGAGGAGCAGCGGGCGAAGAGATGATTCTCATGGCAGCGGGCCATTATCCTCCGTCCACTCATGACCGTACGTTACGCCGTCCGTGACCTCACTCACTTCTCACCCCCTCGTCATGTGACCGGTCTCTGCCCGTCGGTGCGTACTGCCGCGCGGCTCTGTGTCTCCGTGTTAGAGAGCAAACATCACACCATGGGACTTCTCGCTCTCTCTCAGTTAAAACGTGTTTCTTTCTGTTAACGGGGGAACATAGCTTTATCACCATCTCGCTTTTTTATATTGCTTTCTGGTTATTATCTCAATCCTAGATAGACAAGCACAGGTGTTACTTCCCTGTTAGCTTCACTCCTGAATTGATCCCCCTGTTAAGCCAGAGAGGCCCTCTGTCACCCAGAATTGAATGTGTTTGGAAGCAGTGAGGTGCTTTTGATAAGGGCGTCTGTTGATTCATGATTTATTAACAGGTCATTTGCAGCTACGTTTAACGATCAGGGGAATGTCAGGACCGTTGTTGACACACACCCAAGCAACAAATTTGCTTTCCCTCTCCCACACACTTCCTCACAGTCATTGAGGTATAGTCAATAGGAACTGTCAGTAGGTTAACTGGCTCCACCTACAACTCCTGTTACATCCTAAAACGCCCTAGTTTCCACACCCTGTAGTGGCTGCTCAAACAAATGCAAACGATTAACATACATTTTCTGTTATGAAGATCAATTAGGACAATCTACTTCATGTCATTCTTGAGCTGTGAAACAGAGTACATTATTGTTTCATGATTGCCGTTCACTGATGATGGCGTGACACAAACACACACACATTCTATTTTTGTGTTGTTTTGGAATCTTCATATCATGTAGTGAACCGACCTTTCTCTTCTTGAAAGGATTAATTTAATTATTTTAATTGGAAGACCTTGGCTTTTATTATCTCTCTTAATCTACTGCCATTCCTTGACATCTCTCTAATATGTCATAGGTATTGCAGTCTCGATCAATTCAGTCTTTCTGAGGTTTTTCTACAATGCACAAAAACTGGGACACATTAGTAAGCACACATAAATCCTAACAGTGCAGCTGAACAGACAGGGAGACGCCAGTGACATTCCCCTTCCTTTCTGCCGTCATGAGATCAGATTATACAACCGTATGATCTAAAATCACATGCATTATGGATTATTATTAGCTATTGTTCTACATTTTTCCTGAAGATGGATAACTTGAAACAATATTTATAAACGTATGTTTTGATATGCTGTTTTTTTAGGCTAGCACAAACCCTGAACAGGATTTGGTGGTGCTACTGCTTAGAAGCACATCGCCAAACAGGGGTTGGGCGTTTTGTCAGACTATGCCAGCCATAGAACATTGCTCATCCTCATCATGAGGCCAGGGTAATCCGACAGATTTGCAGCAGTCTCCGCAGCTGTCCAATAGCTTGACCTAGATTACACTCATGCACATGCGTGATCCCTTCTCACTGGGTGAATTTAACAGTGGCTTCCCAGAGAGCAGTAGTGTATTTATTATGTTGCATGGGTATATGTACTGAAACATTTCCATATTTACACAAGTACATATGTATTAGCAAAATGAAAAGGCCATAGCGATTTTACCGAACCAGGTAGGATAAGAGGCAAATGGGGCTTTAAACCACTAGAGGGTGCTACAAGGATAAGTTACTAGCTACTACTAATAAACGTTGGTACATGAATGGCTACCAATCATGACATGCATTTACTTTTTAAGTCTAGCTGGAGAATGTTCCCCTCCGGCGCAATCCCACCGCCCGCGCTAACCAGAACTCACCTTGGTGTGCGTTTGGTCAGTGGTTACCTCCACCTTTCACATGCATCTGTTGGGTGTGGTAATTTGCTAACGTTTCTCCTCCTGTTAAATCCTGAATTTGTACTTTTTGTACAGAACGGATGTGCATTTACTGAAAATGAATGCCTAATCTCCAGTGTTTGCCAACGTATGGTTCCATAAATCACCAATACTACTTTTTCGAATGTTGTCTACAGCTTGTTCGATGAATGTCATATGATATCTATATATTTAAGTATATATATATATATATATATATATATATATATATATATATATATATATATATATATAAAATTGATTATAGTATATACATACTAAAATCAATGCAGAGTGAGATATGACATTTTCGCCTGGAATTGCTACGGGGTTAGTAACGTGTTTCTAAAGTTGCCGGGAAGTCACATGTCTTAAATCAAGATTCTTAAATCTTGATTTAAATCAAGATTCTTGATTGCACATCAAGATTCTTAAATCAAATGCTTCACGGACCAAATTCAATACTCCTTGACGTTGATCAATACAAAACACATTTCTTAAATATTAAAATATTTTGAAAAACCAAGTCAAGAAAAAAGAGTACTCTTTCGGCACTTCTCTGCCTAGGGCGTAGCAGCCTATATTAGTTTAGACGTAGCAACTTACTGAAACTTTCTAGAGTAGCTTACTTGTAAGCTCTCCATCTGCGCACTGCCACACTAGCACCAAAACTTGTCAGTTTGCCACTTTCAGATGTTATTACAGTTAGAGCATATTAGGACATCGTTATTAGGTTTTGTCTTTAGATTTAGACAGGTTCCCTTTTCACATCTCCTCTTGATTTTTTTTAACAGTTTAGAAACTGAAATTGTGTGTTGACTCTGGTTTGCACGCTTTCTCAAAACTGTTTGCAATTTTGCTTCTGGGCGAATTTCTGTATCCACAATTAGTGAGAGGGCAGTACGATGTCATGACAATGTAACAATTTTGTGATAGTCATAACATTCCAAGTCCTAAGAATGTATTATTTTGTTATATATAAGCTGTAGGCTTGCCTGTTTGTCACATTTCGAGATTGCAGTAAAACATCTACCATTTATCTGTGTTATAATAATGTTAATATGACATTGCCTTGATGTTATTAGCATTTCTCTATGTATACAGTCCTTAGAATAAGGAAGACTGAGCATGTGTCCTTCAATACCTTCTACCAACCTCAGATGTCTCTTTCATTTATCACTATTTCTTAGTTATTGTAAAAATATTGATTTGTTTATGTAAATATATGACACAAGCAACCAATGGCCTTAAAGATGTTGATGATACCGAATGATTCCGAAAGCTTAGGTAAAGTCTTAATTACTTATTTGATATTTTTTTCAAAGTAGTTTTCCTTATAATATTCTCAGTATTTACTCTTTACTGGGATATTATATTGTAAATTCATTTGATTTCAATAACATATACAACTTTGAAATACAAAAATGTTGGTGGATATGAGGATACCAAAAATATTTAATCGTATTTGAATATTTTAACTTTGCACATTGTTTGACATTTCAAAGGGCCATTCCGATCACATGAGAAGTACCAGCTTGAAACATCCCAGCTTGCAAAACAATCAAAGGAAGAAAAAATAGCTAGTCAATTAGTTCAATTGGACTATTGAAACTGCTCTTTCCCCTAACTAAACATCCTGTTGCACACATTAACCTCATTTTGAATGTGTTTAGACTGGTGGACGTTGGTGAAGCAGCTTGAGATCACTATTGCAATTAGAAGGATGTTATCATGTGACCAGAGTGGCTCACCACAAAAAACTGTATGTGTCTGTACCAGGCATGACTTAGTTCCTGCGTGGTCAAGGAAGAGGTGTTGACGCTGGTGCTTTTAGCATTTCCGTTGTATAGGTTACAGTCTCTGTGTACTGTCTGCCAGAACGCAGTGTTCTATGGGGTCTGACTGTACATATTTAGTCTACTCTGTACTACTTGCACATCTATATTTTATGTATTTTTGTGTTGTATAGTCTAAAAGTGGTATTTCGTGACAAATAAAATGTTTTGAAGCAACATGCTGATGTTATTATGGTGTAGCTTGGTAATATAATTAAAATAACTTGGCTATACAATGCTCCATTCATTAATTTGCTTAATGAAGTGTATTGCCAGAGAGCATTTACTAACGCACCTGTGCACTTACCTTAGATGAAAGGTACTATTTGTAAAGGCTCTATATAGGGCTTAATTACAGTAATAATGGATATTTAGCATTTGTAAATGCATATTAAACGGTTATTACACATTGGTTAAACTGGTGTGATAGCAACAAATCATTACGTTCCACCTCATTGACAGATAACAAATGATTTGTGGTGGCTGAAACTTAAAAAAAACGAGTCTGGTTTTGTAAGATTTGTCAGGCTTTGGCAATGCCTAAGCAAAAGAACATGCCTAAAATCAGTGTGAGGTAAGATAGACGTGAGGGAATGACACAAATGCATAGCCGAACAAGCCTTAAGCCTTTCAAATATCAAAAGAGTCTCTGCAAAAACAATTTCAGTTGATTTCTTGACAAAGATGTTTTGCTTATTTTGATTAAACTCATACACAACGTTTCTTTTTGAACATGCTGACAGTTTTTTTTATAATGAATGTATACAGACTGGATGGAAAATGTTACTAACTCGTATTATAGATAAGGTATTAGGGGCGTGTCTTTAATCAACTATGGGGGAAAAGACTCAAGACAAATCTCAGTTACATGCTTCAGTATTGATTACACAGCTATATCAAGTTATGTCTTACAGAACTCCAATAAGACTGAGTCCTCCTTAGAGCTGCTCCAGGGGTCAATTGTTTTTGTTTATGAAGAGTAGGATTTGTGAGACCTGGCATTTAACCACTCAATCAAACGTGACTTACCATGTTTTTATTGTTGACATTTCAA
>JACXGJ010009697.1:0-23698 GCA_016801105.1 Esox niger | reverse complement strand
CACTCATTGCACCTGTTGTCTCGTTTAGCGCACCTGATCATCATTTAGTCATTCCCCTCAGTATATATGTTCCCTCTGCTCCCATTGTCTTTGTGTGTTATTGTTTCTACTCAGAACTATGTCAGACACATTAAAGTATATAAACTTACCAACTCCGCAGTCCGCTCCATCTCTCCAGTCTTCCGCAAACCCTGACAATGTCAACTTCTTTTAACCAAACTATGTGTTTTGGAACTGAAGAGACCAATTGCTGTAGTTTTGAAAGTTTAACGGCCCGAAGATCACAGCCATCCAATATTGGTTTTTGCCATTGTCCCTTGCATACAGAGATTACTCCAGATTCTCTGACTCTTTTAATTATATTGTGTACCATAGGTCAGTGTTTTTCAACCCTGCTCCTGGAGGCACACCATCCTGCATGTTTTAGATCTCTCTCTCTCTGCCCTCCCTTACCTGATGAAGCTCATCAAGGACGTGATAATGAGCTGATCATTTGAATCCGGTGTGATTCGCAGGAAGAGATCTAAAACATGCAGAGCAGTGTGCCTCTGGGACCAAGGTTGAAAAACAGTGCCATAAGTGATGAGATCCCCAAACTCTTTGCAATTTTACATTGTGAGATATTCTTGAATAGTGGCATTATTTGCCTGTGCAGTCTTTCACAGAATGGTGAACCCCTGCCCATCCCAATTTCTGTCAGACCCATCCTCTCTGGAATGATCCTTTAATATCCAATCATGTTACTGATCTGTTGCCGATTGACCTTGTTTGTTGTGATATTCTACCCGGTTTTGTTTTATAGCTTTATCCACCCTTTCCAGTCTTTTGGTGCCTCTGTCCCTGCTGTTTTTAAACGTGTTGCTGGCATCAGGCATGTATTTTCCAGCAAAAAACAACATTTTTGTTTCAGCATTAGATATGTTGTCTTGGTTTTATTTTCCATTGAATATTGGGTTTAAATGATTGGCACATCATTGCGTTATGTTTTTCTTTACATTTTACACCACATTATAACTTTTTGGGAAATTGTGAAATATATTTAGAAGATTTGATTTGAAAATGTAGGTACAATCAGTGGCAAAACTCCTGTGTATTTTAATGGTTTGTCTCTATTTACTAAAATATATTTTCCCTCTAAGTCTGGTCTCCTCCAGCGGTTTCAAAGCACCTTGGTGGTTGCAGAGCACAACAATGACAAGCTGACACCTATTACACTAAATGCTATCACAGCTGCCAAGAAACTAGGCGGTGATGTGTCCTGTTTGGTTGCTGGTACAGACTGTACAAAGGTATGTTTAAGTCCTTAGTTCAGACAAATCACCTGTTTAGGATGGAAGATATCCTAAACTATGGCTATATCTCAAACTATGGCTATTTCTGTTTTGCTTTATTTTGATCATATCTTTAGGTTGCACAGGAAATCAGCAAAGTCCTTGGTGTGAAGACTGTTCTAATTGCTCAAAATGATGCTTACAAAGGCTCACTGCCAGGTATCCCTGTGTGAAGCAGATTCACAAAAGTTGTTCATTGTCATTTGAAATGTTTTTTTTCTAGCTTTATTTGGTATATTTGCATTTGGTGTTAATGTAGATATGTATGCCTTTCCACAGAGGAGTTGACTCCCCTTATTCTGGCAACTCAGAAGCAGTTCAACTTCACTCATATTTGTGCTGGAGCATCTGCTTTTGGGAAGGTAAGACTAAAATATCTGTTTAACATTGGTTAGGTCATCTTTCATTCCTTAATAGGGTTGGGCAATCTTATTATAGATTGTTTTTCAGCCATCATCTATTGTGAACCAAATGATGTGACAGACTAGGCTTTTGCTGAGGGGTCATGTGTTATATACAGTCCAAATGTAATGTGCTGAAGAACAGAACCAAAACATTAACTTGTATCACTGTCCAATAATGGACTGCATGTATATATTTGCATTACCCTGGTCCGCACTGTTTTATATTTAGTCGTTGTGTGTAGCAAGGTTATTATAAACAGATTTGCAAGCAAAGATAATTAAGGGGCATGTTCACCTATTTCATCCCATTGTATCGCAACACTCACCACAGATTCAGTATAGAATAATATTGCGGCATGGTTTCATCATAGGCATTTTTTTTCACACTGCACTACCATTTAGGACGGCTTGTACTTCAAAGCGTGAGAGTACGCTAACTCACCTGATGGCCTCCATTAGCTGATTCCTTCTTACTCTGGACAATGCTGGACAGTATGCATTGACCTTGGGGCCTCTAGCCAATAGTCAGGCTAGTGACACAGTCAAGGCTTGAATTGATGAAATATACGTAAGTGGTCAACCTTGTGCTAAAAGACCACAGCACTGCTATTTTCACATGTCTCCAAAGTTTGTAGCTGATCCTTCAAATAATTTTGGTATACATATTTGTTTTACAGAGAGTATTGGTTCACTTCTTGCTGACTCAACATGGCTAAAACGGGGGCACTTCATGTTTATTTTTTTTCAGTTTAAGTTTTTTCCCTTGTTTATAATATTTTCTATAGTGAATTTGGCTTTCAGTAAGGAGTCTTGCAGTTCAGAGCAGGGTGGGACACCAGTGATATTTGGAGTAATTTATTTACCCTTGTTCGTATTTACTATAGGGCTAACATGATCTGCCACTGTTTCAGAATGTCAAATGGCAACAAATATTGTTTAATGCATCAATTTAGTCATTTCCATTTCCAAGATTCTGAAATAAATAATTGTGAAGACAAATACTTGATCAAAAAGAGACTATTTGACTTAATTGATGAAGAGGTGCCAATAATTTTGTCTCGCATGTGCGTATGTACAGTACCAGTCAAGTTTGGACACATTCTCATTCAAGGCTATTTCTTTAGTTTGACTATTTTCCACATTGTAGAATTATAGTGAAGACATCCAGACTACACTGCTCCTGATGTATGATTTAAGTGTTCCCTTAATTTGTTTGAGCAGTGTATGAAATAACACAGATTCATGTAGCAATCAAAACAACGCCAAAGGAAAGGAAGACCCAGAGTTACCTCTGCTGCAGTGGATAATTGAATTAGAGCTACAAGCCTCAGAAATTGGCAATTAACTTCCCTCTGTGAAGCATGTTGGAGGAGGTGTGGGGGTACTTTGTTGGTGACACTGATTTGATTAGAATTCAAGACACTCAACCAGCATGGCTACCACAGCATTCTCCAGAGATACGCCATCCCATTTGGTTTGCGCTTAGTATGACCATTTGTTTTTCAGCAAGACAATGACCCAAAACACATCGCCAGGCTGTTTAAGGGCTATTTGACCAAGAAAGAGAGTGATGGTGCTGCATCAGATGACCTTACCTCCACAATCATTCAAGCTTAATGCAATTGAGATGGGTTGGGATGAGTTGCAACGCAGAGTCACGTAAATGCTGCCAAACAGTGCTCAGCATATGTGGGAACTCCTTGAAGACTATTGGAAAAGCATTCCAGGTGACTACCTCATGAAACTGGTTGAGAGAATGCCAAGAGTGTACAGGGCTTTCGCCAAGGCAAAGAAGGGTTACTTTGAAGAATCTAAAATATAAATGTATTTTCTTCAACATTTCTTTAGTTACTACATGATTCCATATCTGTTATTTTATAGTTTGGATGTCATCACTGTTATTCCTTAATGTGAACAATTCTAATAAATACCCTGGAATGAGTAGGTGTGTCCAAAGTTTTGTTTGCTCCTGTGTATACTACTGTTCAAATGTTTGGGTTCACGTAGACATTTCCTTGTTTTTGAGAGATAAGCAAAATTACATAACATTCATCAGAAATACAGTGTAGAAATTGTTAATGTTGTAAATGAATATTGTAGCTGGAAATGGCTGATTTGTGGAATATCCACATTGGTTGTACAGAGGCCCATCATCGGCCACCATCACTCATGTGTTCCAATGGCACGTTGGGTCTGCTACACCAAGTTTATTTTTAAAACTGTTGTGCTGATTAAAGAACCGATAAAACTTTATTTAGACTAGTTTAGTATCTACAGCATCTGTGTTTGTAGATTTGTTTACAGACTCAAAATGTCCAGACACCAAGAACTTTCTTCTGAAACTCATGGCTTTTCTTGTTCAGCGAAATAAAGTCTATTCCATGCTAGAAATTGCCAATATACTAAAAATCTGGGTCTGTAAGCAGTTTCCTTCCTATTGTAATTGTGATGTGTCTCCACAGAAAAACTGAATATTGTTGTGAAATACTTTTTTCACCCCAGCTGAGTGCAGTTTACATTGGCAGCAGCAACAATAAGTTTTTGTATTTTGCCTTCAAAACCATATGTGTGTTGTGTACATTTTAATTATAAATGAAAGAAAATTGCTATTTACAAATATTATACAGTACAGCACACTGAGAAATGGTTAAGAGCTTAAGTTAATGTAGAGAACATCTAATATTAAAAAAGCCCATTTCAATGTTGTTGTTGTTACTTTGCTTGTGCTCATTAGCTTTGCAGAGGGATTGTATTATAAATCCCCTCACTGTAATGAACATGTACTTTTTGTGGACAAACGATCCAGTGCTGCAGTGAATGTATTGTATTAAATATCCATGTGAAATCATGGGGCACTATGTGGTACATCCAGCTAAACTATTTTCTACCCCCTCTCTAACCCCTAATGTTACACACAGTAATATGCTGTCCATGGAATTCATATAGGCTTTTATTATGTCTGTGAGGCGAACCATGAACAGTTTTTGACCATGGTTAATTGAGGGGAAGTACTCAGGTTCTTATTAGGGAATAATGTTAAGACAGAATTGTCAAATAAAGCTGACAAGCAAGAGAGGCTGTTGTACAGGGAGGACATTTAAGTATTTCATGCATCAAGCCTTTTGTGTCGTTGATGCTGGCGTGTTGGCCCGTTAACACCCCCCCACACAGTTGTGGAAAAAAAGTAGGGAAAACTGGCATGTGGATATTCCATTGAAAATCAGATGCTTCCAACTACAATTGTCATTTACAACATTAACAATGTCTACACTGTATTTCTGACCAATTTTAATAGACAAAAAACTTCAATAACAAGTGTTTCTAAGTGACCCCAAACTTTTGAATGGTAGTGTAATGGAGTACATTGAGGGGACAAAAGTATTTGATCCCCAGCTGATTTTGTACGTTTGCCCACTGACAAAGAAATTATCAGTCTATCATTTTAATGGTAGGTTTATTTGAACAGTGAGAGAAAATAACAAAAAGATCCATAAAAATGCATGACCATTTTTTTATTTATTGATTTGCATTTTAATGAGGGAAATAAGTATTCGACCCCTCTGCAAATCGTGACTTAGTACTTGGTGGCAAAACCCTTGATGGCAATTACAGAGGTCCAACATTTCTTGTAGTTGGCCACCTGGTTTGTAAACATCTCAGGGGGGATTTTGTCCCACTCTTGGCAGATCTTCTCCCAAGTCATTAAGGTTTCAAGGCCGACATTTGGCAACTCGAACCTTTAGCTCCACAGATTTTCTATGGGATTAAGGTCTGGCGTCTGGCTAGGCCACTCCAGTACCATAATGTGTTTTTTCTTGAGCCTGTCCTTTGTTGACTTGGCCATGTGTTTTGGGTCATTGTTATGCTGGAATACCCATCCACGGCCCATTTTCAATGCCTTGGCAGAGGGAAGGAGGCACTCACCCAAGATTTGACGGTACATGGCCCCGTCGAATCGTCCCTTTTGATGCGGTGAAGTTGTCCTGTCCCCTTAGCAGAAAAACTCCCCGAAAGCATAATGCTTTCACCTCCATGTTTGGTGGTGGGGATGGCATTCTTGGTGTCATAGGCAGCATTCCTCTTCCAAACATGGTGAATTGAGTTGATTCCAAAGAGCTAGATTGGTCTCATCTGACCACAACACTTCACCCAGTTCTCTGAATCATTCAGATGTTTATTGGCAAACATCAAACGGGCCTGTACATGTGCTTTCTTGCGCAGGGGGACCTTGCGGGCACTGCAGGATTTTAGTCTTTAATGGCGTAGTGTGTTACCCAATGTTTTCTTGGTGACTGGTCCCAGCTGGCTTGAGATCATTGACAAGATCCTCCCATGTAGTTCTGGGCTAATTGCTCACCGTTCCCATAATCATTGCAACTCCCCGAGGTGAGATCTTGCATGGAGCCCCAGACCAAGGGAGATTGAAAGTTCTGTTGTGTTTCTTTCATTTGTGAAAATTGCACCAAATATCACCGCACCAAGCTGCTTGGTGATGGTCTTGTAGCCCATTCCAGTCTTGTGTGGGTCTACAGTATTGTCCCTGACATCCTTGGACAGCTCTATGGTCTTGACCATGGTGGAGAGTTAGGAATCTGATTGCTTCAGTGGACAAGTGTCTTTTATACAGGTAAAAAGGTGAGATTGGGTGCACTCTGAGTGTGCTCTTATTCTCAGCTTGTTACCTGTATATAAGAGGACTGGGAGCCAGAAATCTTTCTGACTGAGAGGGGATCAAATACTTTTTTCCCTCATTAAAATGCAAATCAATGTATGCAATTTTTGACATGCACTTTTCTAGATTTCTTTGTTATTCTGTCTTTCACTGTTCAAATAAACTTTCCATTAAGATTATTGACAGATCATTTCTTGGTCAGTGGGCAAATGTACAAAATCAGAAGGGGATCAAATACCTTTTCCTTTCACTGTATGTGTTATTAATTTTCCCTTTTTACGTGTTATTTTACTAGGGGAATAGGGCTAAGAACATGTTATTTTATTCAGCAATGAGCTGGGAGCAATTTTGGCTTAAGTGCCTTGCTCATGGACAGAACAACACCGAAGTTGATAGTCCTTAAGCGGAGTGAAGTCATGTGTAGACTACAGTTACAATATCAAGGACAAATGTTCACTTCTTACAAACCTACTCTACCTGCTTCTATTTATTTGTACTACTTTGACAGAACATTACAGATTTTATATCCTTGCTTATTAAAACATTTTCTGTTGTAGAATTTGCTTCCCAGAGTGGCTGCTAAGTTGGATGTTGCACCTATTTCTGACATCATTGAGATCATATCTCCTGACACGTTTGTCAGAACCATCTATGCAGGTAAGTAGAGCCTATTACATAAAGAATGTTATCTTTTGGAATACTTTTATTCTGTACATTTTTATTTTTGTTTCACAATATTTCAGGTTATTCTTGCAGGATCAATGCAATGTATTTCATCCATCCTCTTCCTCCCAACACAACCATAAAATCACAGATCAGTCTCATGTTGACATCCATGAGCAGTTTCCATCCTGTCATGCAGTTGCAGTTGTCTTGATAATTTAATACATAATGCACCTGATTTATCAGTTATTGTTACTCATCTATCAATCACTGCCATTTGTTATGAGGACTAAGTGAGGGGTCAATTAAAAATATATGTAAATCCCTACTTTTTCACAGAGTGCATCTACCTTATTTGATTTGATATGCCAGATTTGCTTCCTGACCTGATTTATGCTTGTCTAAATATCGGGTGAATAATTATTCAATACTTGTGTTTTTATAACTTAATATAATTTTTTATTCTTTTAATTTCACTTCAACATTTGTCTTTTGTAGAAGTCAATCCCAGAAAAAACAGTTTGTACTGCTCATGCTTTGTGTTTCATCGTGAATCGCTAGCCATTAAAAAGCCTTAACCCTTAGATACCAGCTCTGTGACAGACAGAAAATAAGAAATCCATCATAAAAGTCAATGAGCGGAAGAAGGTGGCATGTCTTGCATCTGCGCAGGACTGATTGTGTACGCTGCTAAGTACATGTAGTAGTTGGTGTCAACATAAGTCTCTAATCAAGACGAGCTGTTTATTACTCTCTGGTCTGAGGGCAAACGAAGCACCGGTGTTTGTCCAAGCCTTTAGAAGTGTGTATGGGGTTTACAGTATATGTTAGAATTTTACACAACATGGTATTTTGCCTTATTCACAGGTAATGCCCTCAGCACTGTCAAGTGTAATGAAAGTGTCAAGGTTTTCACTGTCAGAGGAACATCCTTTGAGCCTGCTGCGGAAGGAGGCAGTGCTACATCTGAGGAAGGTACAAAACAATACACTGATGTGTAAAAAGCTATAGACTTGTTGGCTGGTAAAAGTTTGGAAAATTACATATACACATTGTTGGTGAATTTGAGCGAGGCACTCAACATTATTGATCCTGTAAGTCACCTGGAATAATTCTTTTCAGTTGAATTACTGTAATGTTAATGATTCTGAAGAGATTTCTAGCAATAAGGAAAAGCCATGTGTCTGCCATGTGGAGAATCAGAGAGCTTGTTATGTGTTGTTATTGACACGTAGTTTGGGCTCACATGTATGTTAATATCGCATAAGCCAGTTGTACCGATGTATTTATTTACTGTGATAATGTAATTAAGAGGCAAATGTAATGAGAGACAAGTGCTATAATGCAAATGTTTGTTTTTAGATATCCTTATAGATGAAATATCAAAAGGATATTGTTTACTTGTCAAAAATGTTTTGCCCTATTTATCATATTCTTGCTAAACTAACCAGTGTGTCTATTATTAATTATAATAATAACCTGTCTGAATGCAGATTTTTTAAAAAGTATTTTTCTCAGGTTACATTATAAGCAAAGAAACAAATGTCTGACTATTGCCAAGTTTTTCAAATTCAAAATGTTTCATCTGTTGTGTTTTTTCAGTTGCTTCGTTGGCTACAGTTGGGATGTCGGAGTGGCTGGATGCGGCCTTGACCAAGAGTGACCGTCCAGAGTTGACCAGTGCTAAAGTTGTGGTGTCTGGAGGTAAAAGCATGGAAGGTCACACTATTTTCCTTTAACATTAATTGGCAATAAGATATGACTGTCTCATCCTTTTAGGAAGGGGCCTGAAAAGTGGAGACAACTTCAAGTTGCTTTATGACCTTGCTGACAAAATGAATGCTGCAGGTATGTAATTAAAATGAAAAAAATTGACAAAATGTTTTTAATATTTTATACAAAATTAATTCTGTGACATTCTTTAACTACATTGCTAAAATTGATCCAAGCGCTATACAGGGACCTGATAGAGTTCTCTGTAGTACATTTTTGTTATCCCAATTTAAACTTGCACGGAGGTTCACTTTTTCTACTGCTTTTCGCTCTGGTTATTTTTTTGCTGCTGTTTTTTGGTCTGGTTTACTCAAACCTCAGGGTTTTACATTGCAAAACAGAATATTCTCATATTCATACAAACACAGGTATGAACATGGGTATGAACACCTCTGTCAGTGTAAAATGCAGGGAGTGAGAACATGAGCACAGGTCCCATCCAAAGCTTCAGCCCTGCCTACCCAAACTTGTGATTAGTTGTGAGTTGTTTTTCTGAAGAAAACACTCCTGAATAGGAAAGAAAAGCAAGCATTGTTACAAGACCCTGTGCTTTTCCCCAAGGTCTGGCAATGTAAGACTATTGAGCCGCTGATCCAATCTCTGATGTTTGATCTTGATGTTGTTCCTGTGTCAGTTCAGCTGGCTTACAATAGATCTTGAGGTCATCTTTTCTCTATTGGTGTTTCAATCTTTTCGCCTGTAAGCCTTTATAAGTCAGTTTGTAATCAAAATCCAACTATACATAGTGCAATCTATATCTGAAAGCAATTTAGGGTCAATGTTTTGTGTATGTCACTTCTGATGGTGAGGCTGTCCTTCTAACATTGATAATACCCTTGAACAATGCAAAGAGCTGGAAACCCATAACATAGCAGATCAATATATACAACAAAATGTTTTTTTCTTGATGAAATAATTCATCAAATGTATTTTACATTCTTTATTTTCATGATTATTTAATAAATATTTGTATAGGACATTGGTTTTGTAAAATGAGTACCGTAGGTTTGCATTGACTCTCCACAGTTGGTGCATCCAGAGCTGCTGTGGATGCTGGATATGTCCCCAATGACTTGCAGGTTGGACAGACTGGCAAGATAGTGGCTCCTGTAAGTAACAAACTCTAGAACATTTGACATACATTCGGTTCTTTGATAGGTGAAATCGTCGTCAAAGTAGTGTCTCCCTTGTTATAATATTGCAATCAGTCAAGATACAAAAAAGTTTTTGACAGATTCAAACTCATGCTGCCAATGCATGTATGCACTGGGGACAGCGGATAATACTTAAGACAATTATATTGAAAATGGGAAGATAATGACTTACTCACCCAGTATCTATGATCTATTTCAACTTGCCTGCAGTTTTACAAATGCCTCTTACCAGAGTTGCTAACACAATTCCTCAAATTCAGTGTTCTAAAGATGGATCCTTTGCCATTTAAAAAGGTTACATTTCCATCATCAAGTTCAACCGGGGATATCCCATCTGTAATTATCCACACATTAGACTCCATCAAATGTTCTTAGTGGCACATATAGGCTTTTAAGTGATTTAGCTGATCCATTAGAGTGCAGTGTTTTTTTGCTTAAAACTCCGGACCAGGCCTTTCTGCCATAATTGGGTATTGCAAATGTTTTGACAGTCATGATGTATTAAATGTCGTAATTGCAGTATTTTGTTCCTGATTTTATATATATATATATTTATATTTTTTCATTTTCCTTTACGTACTTCACTGAGGTTTTATATAAATATTAACTCTTATAATTGTTTTGCCATCTTTAGGCATTAATAAAACTGTTTTATACTATACTATACAATACTTGTGACAATTTCCATGGAAATTCATTTTGTGACGTCAACATATTACGAATACACAACCAGTATATATAACATGAGGTATGGAAAATGGGGAAGTATTAAATAATTAACACATTTCTATTTCACATATTCTAAGTATCTGTGGCCTCTGTACCCATGTTCATTTATTATTTGTAGTGCTGTCAAACGTAAAATATTTTCTCATAATATTTTGTAGTTAATTGTAATCTTAGAATGAATATCTGGCCCAAAAAACATGCATATTATTTTAAAGCACTTAATTAAAACACTCCAAAACCTGGCTGAGTTCACGGGACATGAAAACGAATTATAACCTCTGTACAAAAATATAAAAGTTGCTATGCTAGACAACTCAGCTAACTTTAAAGTGCAAACGTTAGGCTATACCAGTATTAGCTTATGTTAGCTTGCCATATTACTTAGCATACAGACCATGCAGGTAGCTAACTAATGCTGACTGGCTAACATGCAAATATCTCTTTTTAGAAGTGCTACTATAACACTTACCCATATAAATAAATAAATAATTTATACTGTAGACAGTAACCTCTTTTATGCAAGAAGTCCTCTATGTAAAAAGTTATTCATTACCCCTTTTTCCCCACCATTCTTTGACAACACCACCAACTAAATACTGTCAAACCAGCATGTAAAGAAATGCACACATGATAGACCAATGTAAGTCTATCAAACCATCTCTTTAAACAGAGCACCACAAAAAATAAAAATTGTTAATAGTGACAAATTTACAATGTTAAGCATTTTAACTTAATCTCATGCTTTAACATTGACAGCCCTAATACATTTTTTATTACTGTGACAACTCTTCTGTCATCTACTGTAGCAGTCTTACTATGCCAACCTGGCCATTTTCATATGCTAATCTCACTTGTGCATTCTTTTTTAAAATTATGTTCCTGACTGTTGTTTTTGGAAACCCTGTTTTATTTTCTGCATTTCGACCTCATAATGGCTTCCTTGACTGCCAGTGACACCTCTATGATCCTCATGTTGGCAGGGACAAACCCCTGACTCCAAATGCAAACCAAGCTTGGAATCAAGACCAGACATTGACCCCTCATGCATGTTTAAATGATTTGACAGAACATACCTGCCTACCCAGAAACACCCCTCAAGCAAATTGTCCCTGAAGTTTAGATGCACTGATATTAGGGTTACTGTGTGTAAAAAGCATTGTCATTTATGGTAATACATCAGCATAGGAATTTCACCTTTCCTCTGGCCGTGATTCCTTGAAAATCATTGTACGCCCTACGGCCACCATGGCAGCAATTTGTTCGCACGTTTTTTGTTTCGCAAAGGAGAACATTCATAAGAGCGGACTACATGCAGATAAGCAAGCTAGCTAGTTATCGATAAATAGTTGTCTTACTTGGCGCTTACCTGAATCAAACCTCTCTGTTTTGGAAGGTGCGTTTATGAGCAACTGGGAGGTGGGGAAAGTTCCGACCTCCGAGTGGGAGAATACATCTGAACGCAATTTGAGAGCTCTGAGAAGTAACGTTAGTTTTGACATCACTCGACAAGGCAGCGTTTGTGGTGAAAGATGAAAAACTGAAATTACAAACAAGTTGCTATATTGGTTTATTTAGGTGGTAGGTATTAGTGTGGGAGAATTTGAAGTTAAAGGAAAATTGGGGGTTTACTTTTGGGTTAACGAGGTGATGTTATCATTCTGGCTAGCTAGCCTTAAAGTTACTTACCTCTCAATACCGTACCCATTTGTTGTCATGTGAACACTCCCAACTAAAACCTCTGAAATGAGACAGATTCCAGAATCTAAACATTTTGAGGCAGTAGAGTAGATATAAGGATTAAAATGTGATAATTTAACTTTTTATGTGGAAAAAATATAGCAGTTAGAAGTTATTATTTAAATTATGATTTCATAGTGAATAATTATGTTTCTATGTGATGCATGTTTTTTTTCTTATTAACAATTCAAGTTGTTTATTTGTAAACTCCAAATCCTCCTATTTCACTGAATGACCATTGTGACTTGGCATGTGGTGTGCCCTAAAATATTTTTTAATACCAAAGTCCAAATATGAAATTCCAAGCCAGCTAATTGTGTTATTTTATAAATTGTATAAATGCTTTTTCCATATCGCTGCTGGGATAGCACATTGTGGGACAGGGCAGTGGCTCTCATTGTGAAATATTGGTCCTGCTAGTCTAGTAGATTGGTGTTTGTAAATTGATGATCTGCTCCTCTGAAACTACTCCTATAACTTTAAATTGCACTGAAATATTCATATGTCAGTGCATTAAGCTGAAAGCCATTGTTTTTCCCAGACATGAGGTGGAAGCTTGGAAGGTCTCTCACACTGCTTCACCATGCCCTGCACTCCCCCAAAATGTCAGCCCCAGAACAGCTCCGTCCTCTCATAGGGATCATCTTAAGCTTTTCTGGACATTGTGCTAAGGAGATTCAGTCAGTTGTCTTTGTGATGTTCTGCTGAAAGCTCACGTGTTAAGCATCTGGATTCAACTGTATCTAAATGTGTCTATGCATCAGCTCTTGTGTTATGTTGATAATAACTGTTTGTCCTCTTGTTCTGCAGGAGTTGTATATCGCTGTTGGTATCTCAGGAGCTATACAGCATCTGGCAGGGATGAAGGACAGTAAGGTATAGTTAGCATTCTTGCATGTTTCTTGCCTGACCCTTGTTGCCTAACTGTTCTGCAATCAGTACGTGGTGGACGTCATTCTAAATGTTATTTTGCTTCGCTTTGGAGATCATTGTGGCCATCAACAAGGACCCCGAGGCCCCCATCTTCCAGGTGGCCGACTATGGTCTGGTAGCAGATCTGTTCAAGGTGAGTTGGGAGGCTAGATGTCCAACACTGTGCTGAATACTGCTAAATACAACTAGAGACCCAGACCAAAAAACAGTGACAGTCATTATTGTGTCAACATTTTACCTGGCCTGTTAAACAAAACAGTATTGTTTCCCCTAAAGGAAATTACCATTTAGTAAATGATTGAAGTGCTGAATTAATCATTAAGTGAGTTGTGGCCAGAGCCTGCTGCTGTGTTACAGTGAAACAATCACTCTCATTCAAACCATAAACAGAAATTCATGGTTATCTTAAGTGGCTTGGTGTAAGTTGTCAGGTTTGGGCCAGTACTTTACATGCTTAGCTGCCCTCTAGTGTCTGGCTGGCACATATGGCCAGTGTGCCAGAGGGTTGGCACACGTTTGAATAAGAGCTACATTGCTTTCTGTGAAAGAGGAGGAGCTTTTATTTTCATGCGTGTCCTGTTGTTCATCTCTTATTTACGAAGGCTGTGGCGATGCGTGAGAGGCACAGGTGTTCTGGGTAAACTCTGTAAAAGTGATTGGTAATGATAGCTTGTGGCAGCAGAGCTGTGACCTGCTGGTTATCAGCTTACGTGTGGTCACTCCTCAGATAACTGATTAAAATTCATGGGCTTTCTCCTCTTCCTTCAAATGAAAACTGATCTCTAAGGAAACACTTGACTTGGGTGCTGCTGGTGTAGCTTGTCAGTATGTACTTCCCCACTCTTATCCTTTATCACTTACCTTCAGGTTTTAATTAATATCTATGAATTGGTTTCAGACTGGGTATCTGTATAAGCAGTGTGACAGCTGCTGATAAAACATTTTTATGTTGTCATCCTAGGCTTGTGCCACCAAACTGTTAAAGTTCTAAGGGTATTTCTAGATTTCTTTGAATAGAGGGTGTGGTGTAACCATCTAACACTTCTTCCTTCCACTAGGCTGTCCCTGAAATGACTGCAGCATTGAGCAAATGAGACAACATTCATTCAAGCCGCCTTTCCCCCTCTGTTACCTGGGTATCAGCATTAGTCACACAGTTCCAACTCTCCTAACACCTCTGCCTTAAACAGTCTGGAGCTGCTATTCTGTAGTAATGGGATCATCATGTTCTGTAAATTGCAACAGAACAATGCTCTTTGTTGGCTGATTGTCAGTTTTGTATCTTTATGAAAAGCCAATAAAAAGTTGTGCTTACATAAAGCAAATATAGGTTGTATCCCTTTTAGTACATTGTTTGTAATTACTTAATGTAGCATCACAATAAAGGTCATCTTGAGAAGTCTAAAATTGCCTCCTCTTTGATTCACTTTGAATATGTATAGTGCTGTGAGGAAGTACGTACACTTGTCTAGGGCTGTTAAAATAACTGTATTACCACCAAACCAGCAGATACGAGTCATTACTAGAGTCAGATTCCACTTGACTTCTGTAATTGCCTCCTATTTTGCCTTGTGTTCTGGAATGGCAGTAATGCTATGGTGGTGGTGGTAGGAGTAATACACAGGTTACTAATGGACTGGTAGTTGGCACTGTATTATCCTTCTAATCATACCGACATCAGAAATCACCTCACAAACATGACTATGTAAATAGAATCATGACAGGAATGTAAATTGTTTTACATCAATTCATGGAATTATTTATCTACTGGTAAATTTCAATATTTTTGTATTGCCTTTTGAGTGCTGACTGTTTTATGCTGTGTCCCCTAATTGTTCAAGCCTGTAGGCTGGGACAGAGCACAGACTATGCTGCTGCTGGTTCAATTGGCCCATTTTAATAATAGGCTGAAATTCACATTAACATACAGAATGTTTCCTTCTCATGTCCCTTTCTTTTTCAGTAATTTCTGGAGCGGAAGGAGCATCAGGGAGATGCATTTCTGAAATGGGAATGTTGATATCCCTGAACAGATTTCAGTTGGGTTTCAATTGTGTGGGTTTAAGTTTTGGGCTCTGTCTGGTAGCCTAGGTTTTCTTCAAATGCTAATATTAAGCATTATTAGGACAAAATATTATCTCTTCAGAGTGCAACATGCAACCCTATTCAAATAAGTGTACAAGCCATTTGTCCAATGAAAACATTATCATACCTCCTCAACACAAAAAAGTGCTCCATCTGCACTTGTTCGGCAATACTTTTTGGCATGATTCAGGCCTTTTTCATGTTTAACACATGCTGAAAATTATAGATTTATTGTGATATTAAAATTCAGTAGATTTAATATCACAATTTAATGACCACCTCAGCCTTAAGTACACCCCCTTGGAAGATTGGACATGGATGTTTGATCTTCATTTTTATACTTTTCAAAGTTTAAGGTAATTTATTACACAAACTGATATTTAGCAATAATTTATTTCAATCATACAGAAATGTTTTTTCCTTATTGGGAAAAAGTTAGTGAACCCCTACATTTATTTTCCAATCAGGTTAGCTAAAACAGATTAAGGTCATCAGATTATCTATTAGGGTAGTGTTTTACAGAAATATAAGACATTTTATTTAGACTTAACCTTACTGGTGTGATGTAACACCTCAGGCAAGAACAAAATAATTATCTGAGGCCCTGAAAATAATATTTCCGTGACTATTCAATGCATATAACTAATAATAACTAAAAAACGATTCTCAATTTGAAGTCCCGAAATTCCACTGTCCGAAGGATGATCTACAAATATAGAACATTCCATACAACTGACAATATATCTGGGATATCCAACACCTGAAGAACAATACCCCCAGAGCAGTTTTCTCTGGACAATCGAGTTCAGGTTCTTTAGCCGCAAAGCTAGGCGTTATGTTTGTTGATAAAAAACATTGCTGTTGATCAGAGAAAAACAAAATCTCTGGTGGTATGTGGCTGCCCCAGGGCCTTGGCAGCTAGCTGTTACTGAGTCAACCATTTTCCCCTTTGTCTCAGAATACTTGAATATAATGTGAGGCCACTTCTTTGAATCTAGTGCTGAATTGAAAATGGCACAAAACAGCACTGTGAACCAAAATAAAACATTTAAGCAATAGCCCAGTCAAATTAGTTCTACATGAAATAAAATACATTTCTTCCAGTTCTAAATGAAGAAATTCAATTTTCTTCCAGTTGAAGTGGGCTGTACATGCTACCCTGAACAAAAATATAAATGCAATATGTAGGTTCATCCTGTATTTCTTGAGCTATGACTTCCCCTATTCTGTTTACAAAGTAGTTTACATCCCTGTTGGTGAGCATTTCTCCTTTGCCAAGATAATCCTTCCACCTGACTATGAAGCATTACCAAGAAGCTAATTTGGATTGTCATTTGGATGAAATAATTAAATCCATGTCCATATATACAGTGCCTTGCAAAAGTATTTAAACCCTGACCAGTTCTGTCATTACTAAATGACATTACAATACAATTGCAATACATTGAAATATTGTTGTGTTTGTTATTTCATTTTTAAACACCGCTGTTAAAGCTCCCAGTTTACTCACAAAACTGGCCCAACTGCAGTCAGAAACATATGGATGGGTTTTTTCTGCATGATAATAATCCCAAGCAAATTGTAGTAGCTAAAGTAAAAAGAAAGTCCCACTGTGACCCAGTCAAAGTCCTGATCTCAATTTAATTGAGAATTTGTGGCTCTAATTGAAAATGGAATTCTAAAAGCATCAGCCAACAAACCTGAACAACCATGAGCAAATCTGCCTAGAGGTATGGGCCAAAATCACTATGAATGGGGACACTGAAGTGGGTTTATAACAAAAATGTGAATATCCTAAAATGTTCCTTTGGTCTTGGGATCATTGTGATGCTGAATGGACGTTCCAGGCTTATTGTTTTTAGCAGACTAAAGCTGGTTCTCTTGCAGTATTCCCTGCATTTTTCTTCAACCTTTTTCCCTTCAATGAGAAGCTTCCCTATAAGATGACCCTCAAACACAGGCCAGTTTTATGCAGAGTTCTTCGTATGATTGATTGCTTGACCATTATCCAGCATTTAAAACATTTTTTTTAGCTGGAAAATGTGACAGCAACTTTAACGGTTCACAGGTGAGGGCCAATGGTGAGGTAACTGAGTCCTCGTTAGGTCAGTATTTTTAACTGGAAGCTTGCTTGGCCCAGAGGTTGAATACTTATGGAAAAAAACAATTTCCCAATATAAAACCAATGTCACTGTACAATAATTTCTTCTGAGTATCAGTGTTTTAAAATAAGATACAGTGTCAAACTAAACAAAATATCAATGTACTATTTGTAATTTAGTTAAATGAGAGAATTAGTCAAGGGAGTGCTTTAGCATGTCTCTATGTATGTACGTATATTAAGAATACAACTTTTCAGGGGGTGTATTTCCTCACAGCACTGTTGCCTCTTGGTATCAGTAACCAGACTGACTGTACTGTATATGGCATGACGTTGACCATATTTGCCATGTATTCTTTGATAAATACCTTTCATTATCTATTTTTAAAATGCCTTTTAACATTAAAGTGCACAGAATTTGTTTGCTTTCTAAAAAGCAGATCTCTTTAAAGGTTCATGCTAAATACTGTTTTCTGACCAACAACTACAGATGCAATTCCAAACCCCTCGAGATTTGGTAGCTGCAATATCCCTTCGCATACGTGTCTGGCTAAAAAATATTTCACTGAGCTTTTTGTCGTCATGTAAGTTGAATACAAACTTGAGCATTGATAATATAGAAAGACAAAGGTAAGAAATAAGCTGAGAACAGAGCTCAGTACATTTGAAAAGAGGTAAAATGTACCCTGCAGCAAGCTGATCAGAGAGAACTGTACTTAACGTTGAGGTCTGGAGACACCAGGCTGACATTTACTATGTTTCGTTTGTAAAATGTCTGATTTGGGGTGGCTCATAGATCAGAAATAATATGATTGCCAGCTAATGTTTTGTGATAAATTCTGTGTCTCCAATCCTTAAACAAGTGCCATATTTTTGATAAACACCACCCAGTTCACCCCCACCCGGCCATGCCCGCATCATTTAATAATATCACATGTAAAAGCATAAGAGCCAGTAACAGTACTGCAAAGCCCTACTGTCTCAGATCTTGGGCTAATGCTCCATTCCTGGTTGCTTTTGGTGAAAGGTTCACGTCATTTGTGTTGATTCCTGATAGGTGTTCAATGCCTACTCACTACAAAGCTTTTCCCTGTCGTACATGGATGATGTGTGGTTCACAGTTCCACGGTGCTTTTAGACATTAGGAGGATAACTGTATGCCAGTGGTGGAGGCCTCGGACCATGTCTTTAGTGTAACTCAACACATTTCAAGAAGGTCTCTGAGGAGTGAGTCATTGCTGGCTAAGAGACCCATTACCCCCACGGCCCTCCCCTATGTCTCAGGCATGCAGCTGACAGGGGCGTCAGCCTGAGAAAGCCTGTACTTCTCCTCTAGGAAGGACTCGCTGGCCTGCAGGTGGATGAGGGGCTTAGTGTGGAATCCTCCCCGGCTCTCCTGATTCCTCCTGTTATAGATGTTGAGCCTGTGTTCCAGCTCGGGGCTGGACTTGGCGGAGCCGGCAGGGCTGGGCGGTTTGAGGTTAACCGGGTCCAGGCCCTTCTGGCGTAGACAGGAGTCCTGAGATAAGGAGGAGAGCAGCTCCTGCACCACGGCGTTGGGGTGTCCCCTGGGTTCTGGCTGCGCGCCCAGGGCCAGGGGGCTGCAGTAGGGTGGAGGGTAACAGCGCTGGCCGCTGTACGAGTCCGTAGAGGTGGAGGCCTCTCGGACGGTGGAACTGCAGTCGTTGGCGGAGCCCAGGGTGTGGCTGCTGATGCTGTGCTGGTGGGCACTGAAGCTGGAGCGGGACGCGGTGGTGTGGGAGGCTTCGCTCACGGAGCTGCCCGTGCGCTGCAGACGGCTGGAGGCGGCGTCCGCACTCACCAGAGAGGAGGGCAGCTGGCTGGGGTTATTCGGCAGGTGCACGTCTATGGCTGCAGTTGTGATGACCCGAGCAGGGTCTGGAATCCCGACATCTACAGTAATCATGTACAACTTGGACTCAGCACATGATGCTGCCAACAGTCCTCAAGGAAAGTATACCAAAAAAAAATGTATGTCGTTTTTTTATTCTTACCACTGCTAGCCTCACTGTAGTACTGGCTGATGTAGTTGTTCATGTCGTCTTGAACAACTTGATCTAAAAAAAAATAAATAAAAATTTGGTACTCTTTCTTACGAACAATATCGTTTGTTTTTTGGTACCCTTACAGTGACCTCCGACCCCTTCATTTTCTCTACATGTTATTGGATTATAGACTAAATTCATAATTTACTATATTTAATTGATTTTGTTTTCAAGTCTGGGCTTTGGCTGGGCCACTTAAGGACATTTACAGACCTACTCCAGTATTGGCTGTGTAGTTCGTGTTGTCATGCTGAAAGGTGAAACTTCACCCCAGTCTGAGGTCCTTCTTTAAGGACGGGACAAGTCTGTGAATGTTAATGAGCCTGGACTTGAACCCCACTGAACACCTCTGGAGAGACCTGAAGATTGCAGTTTGCTGACGCTCCCCATCCAGTTTGACAGAGCTTGAGACAATCTACAAGGAGCAATGGGACAATCTGCCCAAATCCAAGAGTCTATAATGCAGTAAATAGAGGAAGTGAAGGGGCCTGAATACTCTAAGAATACACTGTAAATTTGATAATTTTGAATAAATTGGCAAAAAAAATCCATTTGTTATTAACGAGTATTGTGTGTTGATAATATATTCTGTCTATCATGAATTAAGTTTACAACCGATCAAAACATAGAGTTAGTGAAGGGCTCTGAATACTTTCTAAACTGCATGTATTTTATAACTTTTTAGGACAATCCCAAGAGAGCAATACTCTTGACTATAATGTGGCAACAGAGACATTCGCTCTGTGATTTATAACACAAGAGCAGTAGGAGGAGTAGGCCAAGTTAAAAGGCTGTAGTTTGACAAAGAAGTCTCTCTGTGACACCTCAGATATATAACCTCATATGATGTAGAGAGGAGCAGTGATTTATGTCTTATTTAATGGGGCATGTGTTCTGAGCACTCAGACTACATTACTGACAGAGTGCTTTGATTCCTCTACCTCTTGTAACTTATGAGCTGTCTCTTTGAAAAATATGTGGGTCCTTTATTTATGGAAATGTTTTTTCTGAATAATAATAATTAATAATTTTTTGTTAGATGTCAGGAAAACAGAACACATCTTCTAGCAAACCAACCTTGCTAACAGTAGCAAGACCCAAAGCACAGAGCACTTTCTTAACTGGTTTGGCTGCTATTGCTGTAAACCATTTGGAATGAATCAACTCTACCAAGCGAAATATTTCCATTTTATATATTTTTTACCAGATCTTTTACTCCTATTTCACGATATAAAATCAATGTCACTTCACAATAATTGATGTTGAGTCTGTGTTTTTAAATAAAATATGAAACTGAACGTAACATTTGCAATTTGTAATATGAGAGAATTGGGGTTAGAATACTGTTTCTAGCCTTTCATTTGAATTTTTCTTGGGTGGAATGTACAATGTCATGTGTCAATTTGTGCCCCCTGTCATCAAAACGACTGACTTACAGATTTGGAATTTCAGGAAAAATAAGGTATGATAATGATTATACAGATTATGCACTTATAAACAACATAACAATGGGAGGTTTTGTTAGTCGCAAAGTTCCCAGACCACATCTTTCATGGGGATCCTATTGAAGTCCTAATTTTAATTATTCCTATCCAAGTTCAAAGAGCTTTACATTTTTTCTTCCCTTCCAATTCTGCAAAGTCAAATTCACAATTAAGGCCTTGTCTTTTGTGATTCAGGGCCATCAAAGATCCAAATCAGCTGTTATATACATGCAGTCAATCATTGTTCAAAAACAGTTTTTAACTATACAACAAACATTTTATAACATGGATAGAAGGTTGTGTAGATATTTAGAGACAAATGGAGTAATATCTCATTATTCATTGAAATTTGAAGGAAGCAAAATGTGAATACGGCAAGAAGTGTGTAGATTTTCACTGAAAAGGATTACTGTGAAGTAAGTGGTGAGGTTATAGGAGTGTGGTACCTCCTGGGGCTGCTGCCTCCCTGGCTTTGGCCTGACTGCGCTTCTCTGAATGTCTTGGGGCCAGTCCGTCCACCTCTTGGAACGCACTGCTCTGCTTTCCCCATACATGGTGGATCTGCATGGCAGCCTCTCGTTCTGCAACCAGATCCAAGTCCTGCTGGGCCAGGTGGGCCCGGAGCTGTCTGATCTCAAACTGGACGAGAGAAAGAGAGGGACATAAAAAATGGGGGTACACGGGAAAACTTTGTCCATATCTATAACTCTCATTCTATGAAGGAAAAAATGTAATACAGAACGCACGGCGTACTCTCTCCGACTACATGCATTACCTGAACCAATTCTTAAGTTACGCCTTTTTTAACCAATGAGACTGGAATCCCTGACCAAATAATATAGACGTGGCTCAGGCCTTACCACATTTTCAGTCATATTTTTATTTTGCCTTGGTGGCTTATGGCCCTCGTTGTGGCTTTCTACCAGGAACCAGTGTTATAGACACAACCTATTGTTTGGTTTCTATTCGTAACATCGGTAAGTCAAATTTGAGGTTATAATATCATGTCCCACGCCGGCTAGGCAGAATGCTTAACATGAATGTCCATGGCAGCCTGGCCAAAAGGAACAGACATGTACAGAAAAACAGTCCCTTAGGACAGTGTCATTCACAGCCTGTCAGAACAGCCTGTCATCAACATGCTTGGCTCCAGAGGTAGGCAAAGCTTGGTATTTACATAGACCTTGTTTCACCCAGTTGTTTTTCCATAATCGTCACTGATGTGAACGTCATCCATGTTATTCAGCATTGTGTGTTTGAGGTAATGTTTCTGTGAACAAGGTTGTTCTGCTGCATATTTATTCTACCTCACCAGCTGCTGACCACATGATGTGCAGTAGACTGCACAATTTGCTCAACAAAAACAAACTTGTGGCATCTGTGTAAATTAAGCTGAGCTTAGTACAAACCGTAAATGAAGTGAGAAAGGCAAATATACAGACCTTTTATATTGAATTGTAGCTGCGGTAACTATAAAGGCCATGCAAAATGAAATCAAGTGAACCATCATCAAAGATGCAGCAGCAGCAAGGAGATGTCGTTTTATCACACAAATATATCATCGCTAACATTAATAATTAAGTATGTGAGCTATGGTGAAATTCCCCTTTAACTGTAATTGGTCCTTTAAGTAGTTCTGGAAAGGAACACTGACTATAATGTTGTATTGTGCACATTAATTCTTTCTTGATACTTTACTGCCCTCAGCTGGTTGGAACAGGTTGTGAAAGGTAGTACTAGATAGGTTGGTAGTACTAGACATACGGCCTGCTCCTGGCAGATCTGAGTGAGTCTCTCCAGCTGCTCCTCCCTGACAGCCTTGGCCTTCTCATACTGCTGAATCTCCATCTCCATTTCCACCTTCACCTGCAGTACGTATGCTGGGAAAGGACACAAGACACATTGTTATACAGACTGTTATGTATGCATAACCAAGTCACACAGACACAACTAGATTTGGGGAATCTATTTTGGACACATCAAAATTAATTGTCCACCACCTGTGTTAAAGTGCAAAGATTCACATAATGTACATGACTCAAATTACTACATTCAGCTGTTTCTGTAGGTTCCCTCTTTTGGGTATCTCTTGAAACATGAAACCAGTAGGCATAACTTTGATTGAAAATTATCTCTAAATACATTAACGTGATATAAGATAGTTTTGTCTGTATCAGATTTTGCTAAAGTATTGACTGCCGGTAGTAGGCCTGGCAAAAAACTAAAATAATCTATGAAGCTCATTAAAAGTCAACTTGGGATAATGGTGACACCCATACCGGTGGATACATTTTACAGCTGAACCTCTGCGGCCTGAAGGACATGACACAGAGGAGACTGCACCCAATGCCACCTCCACCACCCTGTTGCCGTCCCAGCCTCACCGTCGATTATCCTCTTGACTCTCCAGATGCGCAGGGTGATGATGAGGCCGATGGCATCCCAGGGGCTGCTGGGTCCGTTGGCCACCGTGGAGGCCACCATAGGGGCCAGGGACAGCACAATGACCGCACCGTCAAACACCTACACGGGGACAGCACAATGACCGCACCGTCAAACACCTACA
>JACXGJ010009696.1:0-23700 GCA_016801105.1 Esox niger | reverse complement strand
AGAGAGAGGGACAAAGGGGAGGGGTGAGAGAGAGACTGAGAGGGGAGTGTGGAGAGGAGGGAGGGGCGAAAGATACAGAGAGAGAGATGGAGAGAGATGGATGGCAGAGCAGAGGGAGGAGAGAGGAGAAACAGAGAGAAACATATAGATGAAACCCTTGAATTAATTTGGGCTAGTGTGAGACAGTAAGAGTGAGACATTGGGAGGTACAGTGTGAGACAGTAAGTGTGAGACATTGAGTGACACAGTGTGAGACAGTGAGAGTGAGACAGTCCTGTCTTGGCTCTCCACTAGCCTGGCAAGTCTACCCAGATACGGGCCGGTAGCCTACCGGTTACAGTGTTTAGCCAGTCACTAAAGATCGCCAGTTTAAATCCCTGAGCGGATCTGGTGAAATTTTGTTGATGTTCACTTGAGCACGAAATGTAATCCTAATTGCTCCTGCAAGCCTCTGTGGAAAAGAGTGTCTGCTAAATTATTAAAACCGCTAATGTGAATACGAGGTGTGGTTTAAATCTGCTTGTGATGGAATTAACCTGTCCAGCCTCTCGAAGAATGCTGAACGAGACCTACAGGTCCTCTACTGGACAAACCCCTGACAGAGCCCCCCTTAGCATGTTCTGGTGACAATGTCGAGTGGACACACCCCCGGGAACCGGTTTGAAACTGGGCCCAACTGCGTGATTCTGGCTGGCAACACGGTCGGAGTTTATCGGGTGGTTTTGAACATGGTGACCGGCTGGCACTCATGCGTTGTTAGATGACTGGTGTAGCCTAGCGCAGCGCCATCACGAGCGCGGTAAGATCTTAAGCACCGGCCCACAGAGAGCATGTTGGATTTCTGTTTCTAGCGGATACTGAGGATCCCACCGGAGGCACCGGCTTTCTCACTCTCTCCGTCTCTCATCTCTTTCACTTCCTTTCTCTTGTTCTGTCACTCTGTCCCTTTGTTTCTCCCCACCCTCTCCTTTTCTTTTTCATCACGCTCTACTGAGCTCAGAGCGCCGCGCTGATGAGTGGTGTCCACAGACACCCCGTGTTTTCCCTGCTTCTCCCGGCACTGGTCACACAAGGAGACCCGTGTCCAGGGTCCGCACGCCTGCTGATGGAGACAGGAGGGCCAGGAGAGATAGAGATAAAAGGGAGACAGTCAGAGTGAAAGAGAGAGCATGGGCCAGAAATTACAGGGAGAGAGAGAAAGACAGAGGGTTAGAAACAGGAAGAGAGGGAGAGTGTGATGAACTGGTAAAGTTGTGCCTCATCCCATCCCCCCTAATAGATGTAGAAACTAGGCCAGATCCACTATGGCTGCCAACCGTCGGCAGAGAGGGCCGGGTAGAATCATGAACACACACACATTTGAATTCACTAATCCTGTCACAGTGGAAAATAATTAAAGGTTCAGGAACCACCATCTCTTCCATACTGCCTGTGACCTCTGACCTGGGACGTTACCTCGTCAGTGGCTTTGAATTGGCTTTAGTCCGCCAGTCTGGAGGCAACACGCTGTCACCCCGTGAGCTGGGCAGAGACTGCCGGCTACTGAAACCACAAGAGCGCACCGATACCCAAGACGTTTCAGGTGTGAAACACAAGGGCGTGTTCACATTTGACCCACACACACAGGTCATAGACAGTAATTACGTAATGGACCATGCTGCAGCGTTATGTATTTACGGGTCTATCGGGAGTAGACTGGCTGATTAGTTAAACCTGCAGTCATTTCTTGCTGCACAGATATGTCACGGTCTGTTCATTGACTAATAGGCTGAGGAGAGGCAGAGTGATCAGAACTGTCTCAAGTGACATAATTGCGCTGAATTCATAACGACTCAGTTGCAGTCACTATGTGTTTCTGTCTCTGCCAGGGGGTTTTAAAGTGTGTCCTGGGTGACGTCTTGGCTCAATGGGTTCTGTTGTATTTGGGTGATAGGGTGCTGGTGACTAGTGACTGTCTTGACATAGACTTGTCGGTTTGGGTCTGAGCATGTGAATGACCCACTGGAGCCATCTGTTAATGTTGGAAACCTGTTTGACTTCACCGCATCCTTTTTGCCACTGACAGATCCCCTGAACACTTATGGTTGTCCGGGGGATGAAGAAGGAGCATGTTTCCGTTTGACCCCTTAACCAGAGGCTAGTGGGGACCGTGTGACCCCTGACCCAGAGCCTCATGGTGACCGCTTGACCCCTGAACCAGAGTCTAGTGGTGACCATGTAACCCCTGACCCAGAGCCTCGTGGTGACCGTGTGACCCCTGACCCAGAGCCTAGTGGTGACCGTGTGACCCCTGACCCAGAGCCTAGTGGTGACCGTGTGACCCCTGACCCAGAGCCTAGTGGTAGAGCGGGAAGTAATTGAAAATAAGAATGTGGCTACAGTCAATAAGTGTTGTGGGAGATGGGACCCATTGCTGGGTGGCTCTGAGTTCATGGTGAATTTTTAAGCCTTAGTGGAAGCAGTTATGGTGCTGGGGCATAAATGAACCCTGAAGGCTGGCAGAGGTTTTCCTTCCATGTCTCTGTAGGACGAAAGTCATGAGAAGCCAATATTACGGGCAAACATCATGAATGATGTTGTTAATACTTTGTTGACCAGTGCCGAGGTTTAACACTGGTCGGACGACGCTGACCCTGAATCACATCTGAGAAGCTTTGGCAAAACTGGACCTTTATCCTAGAGGACGTCTTTTGAACATCATGGTGCGTTGATCCTTCCTGTAAAATTGAGTATTGTGGTACCTTTGACGACATCCATTGCCAGTGACCGTTCAGCTTGAAATGGACATGTAAGCTGAACTGGATGAACTGACAGTGCAAGTACAAACTTGAACAGTGTTGTCCAGTATTGCCCAGTGTTGTCCAGTATTGCCCAGTATTGCCCAGCTTGGTCTAGGTTCCCGGGTTTATTTGTCTCCAAACTGACTCCTCCCCAATCAGGATAAGGCCCGACCAAGCAGCTTTTCCATTTCCTAACAGGCTCCTGAAAATGCAGCCAATGTCAGGGGATTTTGGTCCAAGAACCAGAAATCTTATAATAACAGCAAAGATTAGGCTATCGTTTCCTTTGGGGATAAATTACTGCCAGGCATCCGGGAGCTTAATTGTGTAACCCTGTTTGGTAATGTGAGAACTCCTTTTTGCCTTTTAAATTTTACTGGTCTGCTTTTCCCTCAACTGGTTGGCCTAAACCTCTGCACAGTGTTCCAGGGGTTGAGTCAAATGACGACACACCTTCTGAAAGGTATTCTCCCTCAAGGGTCTGTCTTTCTGTAGCCTGTCTGGGATATGTGATAGCAGGAGTCCCCTGTTCACCACTAAAGAAACTATTTTGCAACTGATCCATTTTAAAGTTGCCTTTCTGTCCCTCCCTCACGATGCTCCGCCCAGTCTCCTCCTAACTCTCCTAACACAAGACTACTAACCCAGCAAATTTTGTCAAAACTGCCTTGTCATTGTCTTTATATAGCATCCCATTCCCTACACACTGCACTTGGTTTGATCACTACCCATAGATCCCCGGTCAGAAGTAGTGCAGTATAGATGGAATAGGGTCCAATTTGCGACAAGTCTTCCTGTGGTCTAGAAGACCTCTGTTCTGTGCTGGTTACACAACAGGCTTCTCTCAGTTGGCTCCTACTGCTCCTACTGTCCCAGACCCCTCCACAACCCAGTCCCTTTCAGGCAAATATTATCCCCCGAGTGTCAACCCCAGAGCCCTCCACAACCCAGTCCCTCTCAGGCAGACATTATCACCGAGTGTCAACCCCAGACCCCTCCACAACCCAGTCCCTTTCAGGCAAACATTATCACAGAGTGTCAACCCCAGACCCCTCCACAACCCAGTCCCTCTCAGGCAGACATTATCACCGAGTGTCAACCCCAGACCCCTCCACAACCCAGTCCCTCTCAGGCAGACATTATCACCGAGTGTCAACCCCAGAGCCCTCCACAACCCAGTCCCTTTCAGGCAGACATTATCACCGAGTGTCAACCCCAGAGCCCTCCACAACCCAGTCCCTTTCAGGCAGACATTATCACCGAGTGTCAATCCCAGACTCCTCCACAACCCAGTCCCTTTCAGGCCGACATTATCCCCCGAGTGTCAACCCCAGACCCCTCCACAACCCAGTCCCTCTCAGGCAGACATCCGTATGGCCTATAATGGGGATTTGAGAATGGGTCGGTGATCTCTCACCGCCTGCTCTGTCTTGTCCCGGGTGGGAACCCGGGTTACCAGGTCAGAAACAGATGGTGGTTCATCCAATCGGATGAGCTGTGATGGAAGGCCAGCCATTGGTCAGGGCTCAGTGCTCAGCAAGGGAGTTGTGCATGGTGCCGACGCGGGTGTCTGATTTCTGTCAGTGCAGTGGTTGTAGGACTCCAGGCGACAGACTGAGTTGTTGGAGATGACAGTAACAAACCTCAGCAACAGCCCCTTTTCCTACATTGGAGAAGCCAGTTCAAATGGAACATGTAATTCTGCGTTTAATACCTGTGTTTTTACCTGACCATTTGGGATTTAGGAGAATGCAGTGATGGGTGAAAAGCTGACCATGCATTATACTGGTTTGGCAATATTATTTACGTGTTCATTTGCTGTGCCTGCGCCGAAACTCCAGTAGTTTTCCTTTGTAATTTGTTTTCATCTTCTGAAATAGGGCGGCAATTATATTTTTAAGATGATAAAAAATCTCTCATTATTCTCTCTTGTCCCTCCGCCGACATACAGCAATATGTTTGGAACATTGCCCTACACATCAAATGAAAACCTAAGCATGGTGATGATGTCCTGTCTTTATTCCCTGACTGATAAACCCTGCCAGGGTGAGAGGAGTTCTAGAATCAAAACACAGAGAGGAGTTCTAGGATCAGAACACGAGGAGGAGTTCTAGAATCAGAACACAGAGAGGATTTCTAGAATCAGAACACAGAGAGGAGTTCTAGAATCAGAGCAATAAGAGCAGTTCTAGAATCAGAGCAATAAGAGCAGTTCTAAAATCAGAACACAGAGAGGAGTTCTTAAATCAGAACACAGAGAGGAGTTCTAGAATCAGAGTACGAAGAGGAGTTCCTCCATTTCTTCTGTCGGCTGGATTCTGCTGTATCATGCGGCTGCAGCAGACTAGGGGTGTTTCCCCCTGTTTGAGCATGCGCCAGCTGTCCTTTCTGCAAGAACCGGAGTCGTTGCTGGCGCGTTGAGCACCTCCCCCTCCATTTCTTTTTGTCCTTTCAATAACAGTCTCCATCCGTCTCCTTTCTGTACCGCCACCCCCTCTCTCCTTCATCTCTACAGTCTCCATCTCTGTCTGTCTCTCTGAAAGCTCTGTTTCTCCACTCCCATTCCCCCTCCACTCCCTGTCCTCCCTCACACCCTGCCTCTTACTGTTTCATTACTGTTGTACCCTGACGCCTGTGTATGCCCCCTTTACCCTCCGCTCTGACCCCCCATCTAAACGGTCTTGGTTCAATGCTTCATGTCGTTCCATTCTCACTGCCAGGTAGTAGGTTAGGGCTGGTCTACATGTCAGATAGGTCTACATGTCAGATAGGTCTACATGTCAGATAGGTCTACATGTCAGATAGGTCTACATGTCAGATAGGTCTACATGTCAGATACGTCTACATGTCAGATACATCTACATGTCAGATAGGTCTACATGTCAGATAGGTCTACATGTCAGATAGGTCTACATGTCAGATACGTCTACATGTCAGATAGGTCTACATGTCAGATACGTCTCTTCCTCTCTTCCTCTTTCTTCATCCTCTCTGCCTCTCTCCCTCCATCCTCTCTGCCTCTCTCTCCATCCTCTCTGCCTCTCTCCATCCTCTCTGCCTCTCCCTCCATCCTCTGCCTCTTTCTCCATCCTCTCTGCCTCTCCCTCCATCCTCTCTGCCTCTCTCTCCATCCTCTCTGCCTCTCTCTCCATCCTCTCTGCCTCTCTCCATCCTCTCTGCCTCTCTCTCCATCCTCTCTGCCTCTCTCTCCATCCTCTCTGCCTCTCTCTCCATCCTCTGCCTCTCTCTCTCCATCTTCTGCCTCTCTCTCCATCCTCTCTGCCTCTCTCTCACCGTCCCCACTCTTTCTCTATTGGCGTGCTGCAGTGACTGCTGATGAATGCTGAAAAGGGGAGAGAGGGAGACTTCCTTTGGGCGCTCCCTGCCCATTCAGTTGGCTAGCATCTCTCTGACTGCAGCGCTGCCTGAGCTCCACCCCCCCAGTTCCCTGACTGTCTGCTGCTGTGTGTGTCTGGGCGTGTGTGCTTTTCTCCAACCTGATTGGATGTTATCCTGATTTGGTCATGCGGTGGAGGGTGTCTGGGGATTGGTTGTGGGGTGGAGGGTGTCTGGGGATTGGTTGTGGGGTGGAGGGGGTCTGGGGATTGGTTGTGGGGTGGAGGGGGTCTGGGGATTGGTTGTGGGTTGGAGGGTGTCTGGGGATTGGTTGTGGGGTGGAGGGGGTATATGTGTTCAGTATATATGCTGTGCCTATTTTAATATATATATATATATATATTAAAATTGCCACCCTGTCAGCTGGTCTGTCTTCTCTCAAGTGCGGCATCACCAGTCGCTGGCTAATCATTCAGGGGTGCTCTGAGATCACATTGCATTGACCTCTGATTGGAGATCGAGCTGAATGTCACAGCCAATAAGGCCTCAGGTAGCCTGACTGTTGGCTCAAAAACCGTGCCTGCAGGTGAAATTAAATATATATATCCATGTCCCCTTAAGCAAGGCACTTCACCTTATTTGCTCCTGTGAATTGCTCTGTATTAGACCATCTGTTGAAATGTAAAAAGCCCATGGCAGCAAAGCTAATGACGGGGCGTGGGCACATTTTCACCCTGCCACAATGTGTGTGAAGGGGGGATGTTGGCGAATGCTTAGTGCGGTATAAGGATTGGGTGTAGAAATAAGGACCAACAGGGGCATCCATCTGCCCCTGGCATTTCAGATCAAACCTCGTCTCGCCGGTTTGGTTAACCCTCCGCTTAGATCATTGCCTCCTGTCTTCGTGTATGTCGTCTGAACGAACAGCGTTGCCACGCTTCCTCCTATTAGTATCTGACCGAGTCTGTTCAGAGAGAGTCCGTCACCTCATGGCCAAAGCCTGAAGGAAGCCTAATTGCTGTGGATAAACGCTGTTCTTGCGTTCATCAGTCCATCCAGGCGTTGGTCTCCGGGGCCACAGCAATCAGCCCACGAAGAGAATCAGAATACAGCTGCCAGGCGAGTCACAAAGGCCTAAGCCAATGATAGGGTGGGCTTAGCTGGAACGTGGAGTCCTCCTCCCAAAGCCCACAAACCCAGACCTCTATTTCTGGGTTGGATTCAATTATTTCTGAAGATCACCGCTGTCCAGCCGTTGTTCTTTATAAACGCTGCCAGACTTCGGTTTTTATGTGGTGTTTTTTCTACTTGGCTTTGAGACTTGGTCTTCCAAGATGTGTGCACATCCCTGCCTTACTGATGATGTCAGTGCGACATGGACTAAGACTGGCCACATTTCACAATGGCCAGATTGTAGTCTGCTACTTTTTTCGAGTGACCAGATTGTGGTCTGTTACTTTTGGCCAGTGACCAGATCGTAGTTTCTTTACTTTTGGCCAGTGACCAGATCGTAGTTTTTGACTTTTGGCCAGTGACCAGATCGTAGTTTTTAACTTTTGCCAGTGATCAGATTGTAAACTGACATTAGTCATCAACCAGGACTCAACCAGTTACTATTAGCTTATTCTCATTTATAGAGTGAGGTACATATTATAACTATTCTAGAAATACCTCTGATACTTGGAGACGTGGTTGGTGTTGTGTAGTCTACTGCTCTGTAAGTGACTGAGTCAGACAGATTGTGGAGTTCGATTTTTCTGTAGTTTTTTCACTTAAAGTGAACAAATGTGACACTCTTGTAAGGCACTCGCAAAAATAATTGAACAAGCCTGCATTGTCAGGTGACCCTAAGCAGAACAGAATAAAACACCTGATAAGAAAAACAAAGAAACACCCCCACACACACCAACCGCCAAAACCACAGGAGTTAACAGACAGGATGTGCCTGCTGTTACAGAAGGAGCTGCTGCTTTGTGTGAGTGGAGAGGAGCAGAAACAGTGGGGAAACCCCGTCAGTTAACAGACCCTGATGCTGGATCTGATCCTGTTGGCTCTGTGACACGGGAAGGCTACTGAATCTGTCTGCACGGTGGGGTGCTTGGGGGGGTGGAACAATAATGTTAAAATATAATTATAAATTAAAATTGTACACTGCAAACAGACCTAAACTAAGGCCAAAAACAGATTGTTTGAAAATGACAGCTGTGATATACCTTGACTAAATTTCCTGACAGACGTTACTGTCCAGCAGTGCCACATGTTACAGTACACCTGCCACATGACATCATTACAATACACCTACCACATGACATTATTACAATACACCTGTATCATGACATCATTACAATACACCTGCAACATGACTTCATTACAATACACCCACCTCATGAAATCATTACAATACACTTGTCTCATGACATCATTTCAATACACCTGTCTTATGACATCATTACTGTATACCTGTCACATTACATCATTACTATACAAATAAATAGCTAATAGTTGTAGCTCTATCACTAATGTAACATAAGTCATGTCTCTCTCAGGGAGATGATGACAACTGCGAGGGAGTGAATGACAACTTTGCAGCCAAAATTAACAACTTTGGGAAGAGGATGACTGCCTTGATCGAAAATATTAGAATTTTGAGGAAGAGGATGACAGCCTCAATTTAGTGGATGACAGCCTTGACGGAGTTAATTGAAACTTTGAAGAGGAGAATGACAGACATAAGGGAAAATATAAAAACTTTTAGGATGAGGATGGCAGACTTGAGGGAGAAAATTAAACTTTGAGGACAAGGATGACAGGCTTTAGGGAGACATTGACCTCCTTAAGGAAGAGCATGACAGCTTTGAGAATGAGGACGACAGCGTTTAGGGAGACATTGACAGCCTTAAGAAAGAGGATGACAGCTTTGAGGATGAGGACGACAGCGTTTAGAGAGACATTGACAGCCTTAAGGAAGAGGATGACAGCTTTGAGGATGAGGACCACAGCGTTTAGGGAGACATTGACAGCCTTAAGGAAGAGCATGACAGCTTTGAGGATGAGGACCACAGCGTTTAGGGAGACATTGACAGCCTTAAGGAAGAGCATGACAGCTTTGAGGATGAGGACCACAGCGTTTAGGGAGACATTGACAGCCTTAAGGAAGAGCATGACAGCTTTGAGGATGAGGATGACAGCGTTTAGGGAGACATTGACAGCCTTAAGGAAGAGCATGACAGCTTTGAGGATGAGGATGACAGCCGATTGAACTTCCTAGATGTGATTAAGAACACAGTTGTCCCTCTATAGTAGTTAGGTGTCAGCTTTGCTTAGGGGTCTTTAAGAAGAAACAGGCCAGGTCAAACCACATTAAGACATTAGGCCTGCACTGCATTGACATATCCTCCAGTAGCACTTTAAAACAGATAGCCTGTCAGGCTCTACCTTGCAAAAACGACACACAAAACCCAAGTAGCCCAGCCAGTCCATTCAAATCATGATCACTGAGATCCGAAACAAATCTTTCTGGCATTTCGTCTTCCCCAAGCCGTCGGCCTAGCGTTGCACCACGCCCGCCTGCCTAATGCACACAAAGGCAGAGAGAAAGCCGACAATGCCCTGAAGTCCTCTGGTTATGTGAGGCTTGTAGACAGCGAGGGGAGACAAAGCCTGGCTTGTCCCTGCGAGTGGAAGAAATGGAAGTGTTGCAGCCCAAGCCGTCGGTGTGACAACGTTTCCAAGCCAGATCTAGAATCTGTTTCCATTCTATTGAGAAGACCACGGTTGTTTCGGGTCGTGCCTTTTAGCCCGGCAGTCATACCCCTGACCCAGGCAGCAGAGGGGCAGGCGTGAGCACCAGGTGTCGATATGGAAGTTTCACTAACCTTCTCTTCCCTTCAATATTCAAGCCTATTACTGTGATCACACCTACTTGGAGTGGTTAGCGTAGGACCCAGTTCCTATGACACGTTTAAAGCAAAGAGAATAACAACATACACGTTCTAAAAGGCTCGGAGTTGAGAACCCCTGGTCTAAAATGTACATTTTCATTTATAAAGGTTTTATCTAAATGGTGCAGTGGAAAAGAGACTTCCTCGCAGTAAGCAGCATTATTGCGAGACCAGGGTTCAAATCCTGCTTGTCTTTGGCCCAGGGTCCCGCGGAGAGTGCAGCAATTGGCCAGCACCAGACAGGTTTGTGGGTTGGCCCAATCAATGAGGATGACTCCTCTGGTGGCGGGAGAGGGCGTTCCTTCCGGCGTGCAGGGATTCTGTCTAGAACACCCAGCTGGGCGAACAGTGCGATATGAACTAAAACGTCACTGGATGTGCATCAGAGAACACATACTGTATTTTGACAGACCTGTGTCCACTGGGAGTATGAAGGGATGAATCAGTTGCTTGTTCATGAATTGGATCGCACATAAATGCAGATTTTTTTTTTTTAAATGCGCATTTGCTCAATGTGTTGTTGTTGTTCTGTCTGACCCCGATACTCCCAGCCTGAAACTCCTTTCACCATGGATCAGCATCACGACTTGAACTCCAGCCTGGACGGCCACGCCGCCCTCCAGTTGAACTCCGGGGAGACCATGGCCTCGGCCGACCTGGCCAACATGACGCTGAAGGAGCCACAGCATCAGCAGGAGGCCAAGAAGGCTAACGGGGTGCCAGACGAGCCTGGGCTGAAGAAAGGTCAGTGATGGGCAGAGTCTGGGGACTTCTGAAGCTGGGTGGGGTTCTCAGAGAACAGTGTAAAAGTCTCTCCGAATCTGACAGAGCATTTCACATGGGCCTTCGTAGTGAAATGTAGTCTGTGCAGACAGATAAAGGATGTTGCGATGGACTGAGCATGGCGTTAGGCTTCCTTATATCTACTGCGTTCTTAATTACAGTGTATCCCTTCCAGATAGCAGTGTGTGGGTTTATTGCATTTCATGTCAACCTCAGTTTTCTCTTCCAGGATACAGCGATGATTCTGATGATTAATCCTGAAAGGTCATCTTAGCAGGGAGATGCCCCTTGTTCGCTAGTCTGTAACCAGTAGCGTTAACACGTACTGTTTTTTGTGTGAACTACGGAGGCTGTACCCGGCCAGCCTGAACCAGCCGAAGCAGTGTACATTGTACAGTATTTGGCAAGAGTAGAGTCCCTGGGGCACATGCAGTTCATTTATTCGTCGGAAAGTGGACGCGGAAAAATATGGATTGGCCTTTGAACATTCCGATTTTTAAGAGGTTTTGTCGGATGACATGTTCCCACTGCCCCAGCCTCCTGGCTTTTAGTTATCAAACTGAAGCCCCAGTGACCAAACAGGGCATTTATGTCCCCAGATACCGTCAGAGTGGATGTTCCGGTGGATGCATCCTGAGAACGAAAGCCTGTGTTTTACATGAAGTGTGTCCCGCGTAGCTCACTCTGTAATAGCATTGAAGTGACGGACCAAATCTTCGCCGCGGAAGCCAAGCCAGGAAGTAACATCTATGTTACAACTTCTGCAAGCCATTATTCTAAATTTTTACTCGTCCCACTGTACTGCCAAAACCTGAAGACAACAGTCACTCCACTTGTGACTGGTTGTGAATGGATTATTTCACATTTGTCAATGACCACATGTCATGTACTATCCTATGTGTTTGTTTCACAATTAGAAATACCACCCTCCTGGTGGAAAGCCATTGCCATTCATCTTTCCAACTGACGAGAATGACCCAGCTAACCTAACTTCCATTACTACATCAAAAGAGCCAACTTGTTAAGGACTACTTTTCTACATGACTACATAAAAAAACAGAATAAAATCTGCAATGAAATATTAAGAAACTTAAGACAGAATAGATTAAATGAAAGATTTCTTGTTAATTTAGTTTTTCCATTTCCAATTAGCATCCGCTCACTACTGATAAGAGTGTCTGTCAAACGACATCAACGTTAGATGAGGATGTTGTCTTAAGTTCTCACTTCTGGTATTTTCATGTTCTTCGTTTCTGTTCAAGTGGATCATTTCCTCTTTAATGAGAGCGAGGATACTTCCAGTTTGCTAGCGTAGAACAAGGGGACTGCTTTTAAAACAAGACAGCTTGTGCTTTAAGGTTAAGGGGTTTCCCCTTGAATGTTTTTCAGCGGCAAAGTCGTGGAGATTGGTGGCCAGGCAACCTATAAGGCTGGCCACCAATAATGCAGATTCAAACGGATTTCTGGATTAAGTGGCAGTTCTTACTTTTGCGTGACATTGTGACATTGTGCTGGTTCTGGTTGTTTACGATTACACTGAAACATCCTGACTTTTTAGAACAATCTTTAGAAATTGTAGAATTTTGTGATATTTGCCATGGAGCAGACAAAGTTGTGGCTTAATTGAACAATATTATGACCTCTCATAATATACAGAACAGTACGTTTTGCAAATCATATTGTTATTGTGAAATAACATAGTCCTAGAGAGACTGCTTGGTAATTTTCTTTCTTGTAAGTTCTTTAGGCCTCTGATTCTTGGCAAATCGTCATTAAAATCAATTATTCTTTGTATGCTTCAGTTGTAGAATGACACTGAAATGCCTAGTACAATAAAGTTAGAAATAAAGAATCAGCTTCTTGTTATACAACTTCCCTCTGTTATGTTTCTTAATGTCTGAATGTTTTTGTTTTCCATTCACAACTGACCTAGCCGTCTGAATCATAATTTTAAATTGTCGGCTTTCTTTCTTTCCATCTGTTTGTCTGTTCCTGTTTCGCTGTCATTCAGCAATGCTTATTGTGGACAAGGGTTTAGTTCCTCTGGGAGACCTGCCACTTCTTCCTAATGCATTTTTAATAGAACTGCCTGGCAGGATTTTCAGGATTACCCCGTCGCTCCCCTGCTGTTGCAAGCTCACTAATCAATTTCCTGCTTCTGTTCATCTATATATATATACATTGATAACCAGTAATTATGCAGTCCTTCAGAGGTCATTTTTCAGGACCCTTTTCATTCAGGTCAAAGCGATGAACTACGATGCATTAGGTATGAACTTGTGTTTCTTGTATTGACGACAATAAGCTAGGGCGTTTTAGGTACCACGATAAGTGGCCGTATACTTCCTGTGTTGAGACAAATGTCCACTCAGACAGGTGTGAGGAAGAACATTAGCCCTGTCGGCAAGAATCCCCTGTCAGCAAGAATCCCCTGTCGGCAAGAATCCGAGGGCAACCTTTTATAATTGTCTCTTTGCATTAAAATGCAGTCTAGGTTGCAGCGAACAGGACAACCTCAGAGTGAGTGAATGAAGGGGCGGTGGGGAATGTCTGGGTTAATGGGTGAATAAGATCCAATCATCCGGTGCTGAGGCCTTGGTCGGCACAGCAGCGCCGTAGTGATCCAAGGCCGAACCCATTGTCTACACCGAGCCAGGTTCTGAGCCGGCGCCCACCAAAGCATTTAAAACATGGCTTCTTGAGTCTAATTTCTATGGGGGTGGTCTAAGTGCTGTCTGGAGGTCTCTGACTCACAGGCTTCATGTCATGGACGTTAAATACCCTTCTCACCTGGGTTGATTATCATAGGAGGTGACGGGCCTGGGACTTGTGATGTTTCATATGACAGCGTCCTTGATGTTAACCAAGTTGCTAACGGGGCTGGTGTCTCCAGCTCCATGGACTACCAGCGGGCGCCTTAGTTAGCAGTGATTTATGGTACTGCCTGGAGGATAAAAGGGCACTTCAGTGGCGTTGTTATCTCAAGCACAACAACCCTCTGCAAGACAGATGGATGTGCTTACTGTCTGTTCAGCTGTTCTCCACGGGACAGTCCTGGGTTGGCTCAAACCACAAAACTGCCACAGATTGAGAAATGTTGCATGTGTCCTGGTTAAGGGTCATTAGCGTCCTTCATACATTAAACGAAACTCCTGCTAGCGAACAAGGGGATATTCCAAGATGTAGACCTATAAACACTGTAGGAGATTGTGTTCATTCAGCTGGGCTTATTGGACATCTACTAGTGGTGGTGGACCACTTTCCAGCCGCTCCTTTGCTTTTTGCCTGTCGGGTTCAGTGACTGTTCACTGACCTGCATTGTTAGCCGCATTTTTTGCCTGTAAACTTAGATGAGTCCTAACAGGTGATTTAAAGGAGTCGATGAACTGCAGGACTACATCTTATCCTGACATAGGTCATCCCTCCCTCAAAGTTGTCAGCTTCAATAAGCCTTTCTTATAAACACCCGTGATGAGCCCAGAAAATGGCAGGTAGAATTTATGAGACCACATGTTGTCTCTGAAACGACAATGTGTAGTCTACAAGCCTCTGATTGGACAACTGTAAGTTAGTGGCTTTTGTGATGCTTTAGGCGGGAGGGGGGTTTCCTAAAAAATGTTGGCTTGACTGACTTTTAGATTAACATTCATTTGTAATCTCACAATGTTAAAAAAGTTGGAGAGGATGCACTTTTCACCTCCAATATTATTTTGTGCCTTGTCCGGTCCACTCTGTCCTTACTGGGATGACACCGGAGGCTACTCTGTTCATTACAACCATACTTTGTGGCTACATGAGGTGTGGATAGGCTAATATTTTACAGAGATCATGCAAATAACCCCGATCCCAGGGGAACCCTGGGGCAATTTTTCTCCACACCTTAGTTGAAGCCATGCCGGATGAATGGATGCTGTCGGGGGGTTGTTTGCGCAGGTGGAGTTCGTGTGGCTGGGATTGTGGTTGTGGGCTGGTCAGAAGGTTTAATGTTGTTCAACCTCTTCTTTTCCTTCCTCTCTTCCCTCTGCAACACCCATTAAACACTGACCTTGAATTGGACCTGTGGACCAGCGACTGGAGGTGCGACACCTACTGGTCAAGGTATGACTACAGTACCCATGTACCATCTCTTCCACAGGCCAGCTGGGCTTGCACTAGTTTCCATACCAGCAAGTCAAAATTGGCTATTTCACAAATAGACGCTTTTTGATCTCAATTTTAGGGTTAGATATAGGTTGAAAGGGAATCTATGTAGTTAAAATAATATTAGAATCTAATAGTAAAAAAATGCTTTGTTTAGCCATGATTATGACTTTGTGGCTTTGGAAGCTAGTGACGACAGATCAACTGCCATCCGTCCATTCATATCTAAATCAGAGCAACAGTCTCATTATCATATATTCATCCAAACATCATCTAAACATTACCAACTGATTTTTTTCTTTCCATTGACAGTAATGGACAAACTTCGGTATTGATTTATAGCTCAACTTGCATTATAGAAGACAGTATACTATAATTTGATTACCAAACAGTCAATCCCCTTTTTCTATTGATCCATTGTAATGTGTTAGCTTAAGTGGTTAATGGAATTAGGATTGCAAAGTATCCGAAATTGATTCTTTTTTCAAGGACGTGAAAATGTATCTTGCACTGAGTGTAAGCTCAGTAATAATGCTAAAACAGCTATGATATGATTGGATGATGGACAAATGAGAAACATATATTTGTGTCAATGGTTCATGTGTTCCTGTTTAGATTAATGTGTTCTTTTCACATATATACTGCGCCATATACGAGGCTAGCTGCTGGAAAGAAATGCACTGCAGCAAATCCTGGCAATTTGTCAATTGGACTGTGCGAGTGTCAGTAGACCAGATTTGATTCATTGCCATTGAAATTTCATTATCCACATTGAACTCATTGTGAGTGCAATGGTGAATGAGGTTTTTTGTATTGATGTGATACAGCTTTGCCTTGACCTTTGTTGTTCATTTGGTTTATTTTCTAGTTGCAGTTGATGGTTTAGTGTTTGAGCTCTAAGGTGTTTTTATTCATCTTTGGCTACTCACATACTTCACAGCTCATTGTAGAGTCTATTACTCTCTCCTGCTACAAACATGGAAGTAAAATGTTTATCAATGTGATCAGCAAACTGAGCTTCATATAAAAACACCTATAGCTCTAATGACGTACAATATGTACAAAAAATATCCGCAGTTATGTTGATGTTTCATTGTTGTACCTGTTGATGCCGGCAAAAAAAGGTTCCTTAAGTCTTTGTGTTCCTGCTCCCTGATTGGTCGTTTGCCTTCTGTTCTTTTGAGACTTTCTTTCCTTTATTTACTTTCCCTTTGTTGAATGTTGAGTGGTGTCTGTCTCTCGGAGGAGAAGGTGAGTGATGCTAATCCTACAGTCCTGCTGTGAATCTATCCCCTATGTCTTACTGCCCTGCTTCCTGGTCGCCACCCCACAAGAAGAGCTCCCTGCGTCGCTCTCACCCACGCCTGGAGGTCTCAGTCCCGCCACAGAGAGCGGTCGCAGTAGCCGGTCAGGCATTGTCGACGAAGGGAGCGAGGATGGGGAGAAGGCTGAGCCGGTCAGCCCTAAAGCATCTCCCATAGTACCCGAAGCCCCTGCCGAAAGGGACACGTCCGGGCTTTTCTCCCCTGACTCTCTGGGGTCTGAGCAGAAGAGAAGCCAATCTGACAAGGTCTCTGTGGACCACAGCCTGAGTGGTTCTGAGTCTGAAGATGAAGATGAGAAGGACGTATGTGAGAGCAAGGAGGCTCCTGCCTCGGCCTACGAGGACAGAGTCAGCCCGGAGGAACCTCAGAACCTTTCCTTTACAGAGAAGGAAGTATATGAGAGGATGGAGGCTCCTACCTCAGCCTACGAGGACAGAATCAGCCCTGAGGAACCTCAGAACCGTTCCTTTACAGAGAAGGAAGTATATGAGAGGACGGAGGCTCCTACCTCAGCCTACGAGGACAGAATCAGCCCTGAGGAACCTCAGAACCGTTCCTTTACAGAGAAGAAAGTGTATGAGAGCATTGAGGCTCCTGCCTCGGCCTACGAGGACAGAATCAGCCCTGAGAAGCCTCAAAGCCCACTCTTCACTGAGAAAGAGGGAAGTAAAGAGCAAGAGGATGAAGAAAAAGAGGAGGATAGCGACGAAGAAGATGAAGAGGAAAGAATAGAAGTGTCAACAATCCGCAGGAGGCCCCGGCGTGAGCCCAGCTCCGAAGAGGAAGAGCAGGAGAAGGTGGAAGGCCGTCCACCTGTGGTAATTCCTGTTGCCTTGACCCCGGAGGAAGCCAAACAGCGTGTCCTGTCATTTGACTACACAGAGCCCCAGGGACAATCCACGGGTCAGGGCGTCCCTGCTGAGCGGCAGAATGGAGTGGACAAGACCTCCCCGGAGAGCAAGAGTCCTGACTCCAACAAGGCTGATCTTGGGTCTCCCTTCTCCCCCGGCAGAGTAGTCGACCAGACCCCGGACGAGTCTCTTCTTACTGAGCATCAATCAGACGCCTGTAACAAGGAGGAGCTAAAGGAGGAAGAGGTGCAGGAGACAGCTAGCCCATCGCCCATAACTGCAACACCTCTAAAGAATGTTGAGCCAGTCCAGCTTCCCAATGAGCCCGCAAAGACAAACCAGCAGGGGTCAGCAGAAATATACCTGGAGACCACAGACGAGGACGCCATGACAGAGGTTTTGGACGCCCAGTTGGTGAGCGACAAGCCGGCACAAGCCAAGCCGGCAGTCATTAAATCCAAGGAGCTGCCTGATGGTGGGCCCGAAGGTGATGCCCAGAGGAGTGCCACCATAGCAGCCAAAGGCCCAGTCAAGAAGGAGAAGAAAGTGGCCACTACCACTGCTGCCTCTCCCTCCAAGACCGCAGCCATTAAAACTCAAAAAGCACCACCAAAAGGTGCCGCCTCACCGGGCAGAAAAGCAAATGCTACGGGGGCCGTGCTCAAAGGTCTGTTTCACGTTCTAGTTCATCAATCTCCTCTCTCTACCCCCTCACCACTACCCCGCACACTTTTTCTTTTCACAGATCTTTTTTTTCTTACTAGAGCAACGCAACAAAGCAGCGCCCTTTCTGAAAAATGTGCACAACACGCTAAATACGAACGTGTTCAGTTGACGAAACGGACTGCTTGTAGTCGCCTCCCGCCGGTTTCTTTCTTGTGTCACTTGGTTCTCTTTCAAGCTTTCTCTCCTCTCTGTGTTTGTGCTCTGTGTTCTGTCTGTCTGGTGTTTGTCACTAACCCTCGTGCCCAAGTCCTTTTTGCTGGCAGTGTTTTTCGATGTTCAGCCCCCCTTTTTGGCATGTCACTTGCATGTTTGTTGGGTGTCTGCAACCTCACATTCATTGTTTATGGGTCACCCTATACATCAGCCTTCGTCTTCTGAAACAAACACACACATACACACACACATATACACACACACACGTTTCAGACATGCATGAACAGACATACACATAGACACCTGTTTTCTAACTGTTCAATTGCCCGAAGAGAATCAGTCAGCGAAGTCTGTTTAGTGGAAGTGTTCTCTCAAGTGTATTTCCTGTAGTGTCTCAGGGGGTGAGTTCCCCACCATGCTACCACAGCTAATCAATACATGTGTCTCTAGTTCCCTCAAACCTGAGCAGCTAAAGGTTGCAGGCATTGGGAATTATCAGTTGGTGTATTTATGTTTCACATTTCAAAATAACAGTCCCCTTTACATAATGAAATTATTATAAACGTATTCCCTTTTTAAATATATATATATATATACTTGTTCTGGTCATATAATTAGTTCAAAAAGTTCATTTATTTCAGTAATTCCGTTCAAAAAGTGAAACTTGCATAATGCCATTACACGCAGACTGATATATTTCAAGTGTTCATTCCTTTTTATTTTGATCATTATAACTGGCAACTAATGAAAACCCCAAAATCAGTATATCAGAAAATTTGAATATTACTTAAGACCAATACAAAAAAAGGATTTTTAGAAATGTTGGCCAACTGAAAAGTATGAACATGAAAAGTATGAGCATGTACAGCACTCAATACTTAGTTGGGGACCCTTTTGCCTGAATTACTGCAGCAATGCAGCGTGGCATGGAGTCGATCAGTCTGAGCCCAGGTTGCTCTGCTAGTGGCCTTCAGCTCTTCTGCATTGTTGAGTCTGGCGTATCGCATCTTTCTTTTCACAATTCCCCATAGATTTTCTATAGAGTTAAGGTCAGGCGAGTTTGCTGGCCAATTAAGAACAGGGATAACATGGTCCTTAAACCAGGTACTGGTAGCTTTGGCACTGTGTGCAGGTGCCAAGTCCTGTTGGAAAATGCATCTCCATAAAGTTGGTCTGCAGCAGGAAGCATGAAGTGCTCTAAGACTTCCTGGTAGACGGCTGCGTTGACCTTGGGCCTCAGAAAACACAGTGGACCAACACCAGCAGATGACATGGCACCCCAAACCATCACTGACTGTGGAAACTTTACACTGGACTTCAAGCAACGTGGATTCTGTGCCTCTCCTCTCTTCCTCCAGACTCTGGGACCTTGATTTCCAAAGGAAATGCAATATGTACTTTAATCAGAGAACATAACTTTGGACCACTCAGCAGCAGTCCAGTCCTTTTTGTCTTTAGCCCAGACGAGACACTATTGACGCTGTGTCTTGTTCAAGAGTGGCTTGACACAAGGAATGCAACAGCTGAAACCCATGTCTTGCATACGTCTGTGCGTAGTGGTTCTTGAAGCACTGACTCCAGCTGCAGTCCACTCTTTGTGAATCTCCCCCACATTTTTTAATGGGTTTTGTTTCACAATCCTCTCCAGGATGCGGTTATCCCTATTGCTCGTACACTTTTTTCTACCAAATCTTTTCCTTCCCTTCGCCTCTCTATTAATGTGCTTGGACAGAGAGCTCTGTGAACAGCTGGCCTCTTTAGCAATGACCTTTTGTGTCTTGCCCTTCTTGTGCAAGGTGTCAATGGTCGTCTTTTGGGCAGCTGTCAAGTCAGCAGTCTTCCCCATGATTGTGTAGCTTACAGAACTAGACTGAGAGACAATTTAAAGGCCTTTGCAGATGTTTTGAGTTAATTAGCTGATTAGAGTGTGGCAACAGGTGTCTTCAATATTGAACCTTTTCACAATATTCAAATTTTCTGAGATACTGATTTGGGGGTTTTCATTAGTTGTCAGTTATAATCATCAAAATTAAAAGTAATGAACACTTGAAATATATCAGTCTGTGTGGAATGACTATATACATTATACAAGTATTACTTTTTGAATGGATTTACTGAAATAAATGAACTTTTTGATGATATTCTAATTATGAGACCAGCACCTGTATAGAGTCCAGTGATAATTTATAATTATATAACAAATTGGTCAAATGGGTTTCCATGGGAATTTATCAACATCACCCTCTCAATTAAACTAATGTGTTTGTCCTTTGACAGGGGATAACATAATGGCCTGCCTATTTGTAATCCCCCAAAATACCCAATTTCTTCTACATCTAAGTAGACACAGGCCAGAAGTTAATATGGCAATTTCTAAACCGCTATCTGTTACTGTGGTACAGATAATTAGCCTTGTCGCAGACATTGTTCATGATTAGCCCAGTCCCAGAATATTTACCAGACTGATTAAAGGGGATTAAAAATAAGGCTGTGAGGATTTAAGTCATTTTCAGAAATATACTCTTTGATAGAAGACGCATGATAATTCTTTCTAAGCGGTGTTATGTCAACACACAGATCATTTGCTAATCTGGTGTATGACTCACAAGTCCAGTCAAATTGTATCATGTGAAAGGCAGGCTTTCTGGCAGTTAAAAAGTCAATTACTATATAATCCAGGAGCAAGTTCAAAGCATTGGGAGACTCCAACTATTGTATTTAATAAATCATATAGTATGTTAATATTTACAGAACAGATGATGCAGCTTCTGAGATTGTATGTAGATGCAGTGATATGGACAGAGTTTTAGTGCATTTTGGTAACGGTATGATTGGCACAGCCTGAGTCCTTCTCTCCTGCCATCTCCTCTTACAGTCAAAGCCGGTGCAGGAGCTGGGAAGGATGCCTCTGACAAGAAGGTAGGTTTATAACTGGCCTCTGTGCGGAACACAAGTCTGACCTCTGACCTGCCCCTTGACAAAATGTTCATGTTCACAGTTGCTCAGTAATTTACTACAAAAATCAAAATCAGGTGACTTTGGCATCAGTCAACCAATCGTAGTATCAAAAAGCCTGGCTGGCTAGCTAGCTATCTGAAGTCAAAGCCAGTCACCAATCATATTTTTTTTATTGCATTGATTTTATAGTATATTGTTTTTACTTCAGTTTTGCTCTATGGTTTAAATTGTTTTGAAGCCTGCATTGCTTGTAGCTTTTTGTTAAGTTCCATCATAGTTATGCATTTCTTTACATGTTGTTTGTTTTCACTTATGTCTTTTGCTTTGTGTTTCATAACACTTTTGCCCCACCTTTGATACAAGACCCCAAAAGCTACCACTCCTGCCAAAGCATCCACCCCCAAACGACCCTCTTCGGTCCAAACCGTCCCCAACAAACAGCCTTGGTCCTCTTCCTCGGCCCCAGTCTGCAACACTAGCAGGCCCAGCTCAATATTCAAACCCAGTCCAGGCAGTGCAGGAGCCAGAGAACCTAGGTCAAGGGTAAGTAACACCCATGGACCGGCCTCAACTTTGACCTCCACTATCCCAGACCCACGCCGGTCTCTCCATAAGCTCATAGTGCTCCGTGGTGCTTGACCATCTTAAGCGGTTCCTCTCCTAAACCCCAGCCACCCATGTCTCCAGATCTCCTCGGTCCATTCCTCTGCCAGATTAGACAGTGGGTGTTTTGTTTTAACTCTTGGTACTGTTGTGTTGATTGCAGTTTTTCTCTTCTAAAAGTAACCTTTCTGTTTGTCTTTCAGCCCGGAGATGGGAAGACCCCCAGTTCCAAGACACCAGGTGCTAAACCACATGGTTCTGGTTCCAAGGCACAGGCCAAGACCACTGCTGGAGGTCAGTCTTTTGGCACTGCAGGACATGTTCAATAGATACTCAGATTTTCAAATAATTATTTTGATTACGTTCTCACAGTAGTATCTTAAAAGTGAACCCAGACGCAATCCATCGGCCACTTAATCCTCTACCCAATCTCCTTTTCAAAAACCCATTATATATCTAGAAAATATGTAGCTGGAAATGAAACATTTGGCTTCATAGGACAGTGGCCTTTAACAGTGTTTAATTTGTGTTACTTTGAGGAATGAATCACAGCTGCTTGTAGGATGAAGCAGAGAAAACCTCCAAATAGTGAAAATAAATAGAATGTGGCAAAAGAGAGATGGAAGAGAATGTGGTCCAAAAAAGGGTGGTTAGTTTCCTACTCCACATTCACATCTAACAGAAGCTTAGTAACTACGTTTGCCATTTCTAACAAATTACAGTTTGAAAACACATTTACGTCTCTATGTTGGATGATGTTAACACTTTTGACTGGTTTCTCTTTGGAAAGTCAGCCTACATTTTGACTTTAGCTGTTTGCTGAGCTAGTTGAAAAAACTTATAAGGGCCTAATCCCAGATTCTGGCCATTTCACCTAACCTTCTAGTGGATTCTCCCAAGACACCACAAGACCGTAGCGGCTACAGCAGCCCCAGCACACCCAAGTCCCCCGCTAGCCGGGAGGTGAAGAAGGTGGCTGTGGTGCGCACTCCTCCTAAATCGCCTGCGTCCACCAGGGGGCGTACTCCGGCCCCTCTGGCAGCCCCAATGCCGGACTTGAAGAACGTCCGGTCCAAGATTGGTTCCACCGAGAACATCAAGCACTCGCCAGGTGGAGGACGGGTAAGAACCGGAACCATTTGTTTTTATGATATGTAATAAATTCGACAATATGCAACCGCAGATAAAAGTTTGGATGGACATTGGCATTCAAGGCAATTTCTAGATTTTTTTTATCATTTTACCATTCCTTATGACCTTAAAATCAGCATTTTGAAGCAGAATCCTTTGGAATGCCAGAAATTCTGGTAGGTAAATAAATGTTTTCTTTGAGGAATTCTACTACTATAAAAGATTGTAGCATTCACATATTTTTAAGCACAATTTTTATCTTTGTTATTTCACTAACCTTTATATCAGCGGTGCCAGTAGCTTTTGAGGTATGTGTCCAGAACAATGAGGATGGTTTGTTCTCCATTAGTTCCTCGGGTGTTGGTTTAGACAACACTTTCTCCCTCCTGGCTCTTGCAGGTGCAAATAGTTGAGAAGAAGATGGATTTAAGTAATGTACAGTCAAAATGCGGCTCCAAAGCTAATATCAAGCATAACCCAGGAGGTGGCAATGTGAGTACCACAGACAGCATGGCCATCAAGACTGCAACAACAACACCCCCCCATGTTCAGGACTCCTGTAGTTACAGGATATGTTCAGTTCCATAATGACATCTCACTCCCTGATCAATGCATGTCAAGATATCTTTGACCTACGAATGAATGTTGTCACCTCGCACACCTGTATCTTCTAAGGGTCCGAAATCTTCAGACACCAGGCCTGTACTGTGAGGATACCTCGTAGATTATCTGGTACCAACAGTGTTGCAGACACCAGGCCTGTATTGTGAGGCTACCTTGTAGATAATCTGGTACCAACAGTGTTGCAGACACCAGGCCTGTACTGTGAGGCTATCTTGTAGATAATCTGGTACCAACAGTGTTGCAGACACCAGGCCTGTACTGTGAGGCTACCTTGTAGATAATCTGGTACCAACAGTGTTGCAGACACCAGGCCTGTACTGTGAGGCTACCTTGTAGATAATCTGGTACC
>JACXGJ010009695.1:9164-23801 GCA_016801105.1 Esox niger | reverse complement strand
CTCGCTAACACACTCTGTCCCTCACCAACATGGCTGTCTCTCAGAGGTTGGTATGGCCTCGCTAACACACTCTGTCCCTCACCAACATGGCTGTCTCTCAGAAGTTGGTATGGCCTCGCTAACACACTCTGTCCCTCACCAACATGGCTGTCTCTGAGGTTGGTATGGCCTCGCTAACACACTCTGTCCCTCACCAACATGGCCGCTGTCCTTTACCAGCATGGCCATGTTTTTCAGTAGTTGACACGATCTACTGGCTGCTACTTTAGTTGTTCGTTGTGCTTTCTTCTTCTCCTTATTGTCAATCCTCTCCTTCCTCAAAGCTCACTGACCAAGAATAATATACATATTTCAAAATTTTAGGTATACAGTAGGTTTGACAACAAAGCAACATCCACCTTTTGATGAGGTCTTGAAACGCTATCAGGGACACATAAGCTTTCTCTTTAAACTGAGCCCAGTTTGTTTTTCTCTGCTGGATGTGAACACTGACTGGGCCAGAGCAGGTTGCTACAGCACAGAGACAGACACACACTGTACTGCTCCGACCACGGGAGAAGCGTCCGAGACCTGGTGAGTAACTGTCTGTGACACCTCAGACCTTTGTCCGAAAATTGGGTTTGTAATACAATTCTTCCCTGCAACACATTGTAGAGACCTCCTACTCTGTCGAAGATAGAACATCACACGTGGATGTTACATCTGCCCTTTCCAATTTGTGTTAGCATTGGAAGCTGCCTTAACAACTGTTGTTTGTGGGAAGAGTTGGAACGTTCCACAATAGTAATTTATTTTGAGCATTTCTTAGGAGAAACAACGTTTTAGTGCCGAATTCTGGCATAGCGACCTCAGCTGTTCTCTCTGGACCACACATAAACTTCAACAGAAAGATCATGGACTTACAAAAAATTATTCATAATGACTTTTATTTGAAATTCCCCTTTGTCAGGGCAGCAGGATTTGTTTTGTAACTGAATGGTTGTTGGATTTAAACCCTTTACCAACCTGGTATTTTTCATTCTGCAATAGATGCAGCTTGTTTTTCCAAGTGTTCATGCTGACGAAAAGAAGAGGAGGAGCAATGTTTGGAATCTTTCTACTCTCCCTCCTCTGCCCTGCCATGAATGGACCAGAATCAGCAGTGATTTAGAGGTCCGTAGGCTGGGCTCGGGTATGAGGAGATTGGGTCTGGAGAGACCAAGTCTGGAGAGGTCGGGCCTGGAGACGCCGGGCCTGGAGACGCCGGACCTGGAGACGCCGGGTCTGGAGAGACCAAGTCTGGAGAGGCCGGGCCTGGAGACGCCGGGCCTGGAGACGCCGGGCCTGGAGACGCCGGGCCTGGAGACGCCGGGCCTGGAGAGGCCGGGCCTGGAGAGGCCGGGCCTGGAGAGGCCGGGCCTGGAGAGGCCGGGCCTGGAGAGGCCGGGCCTGGAGAGGCCGGGCCTGGAGAGGCCGGGCCTGGAGACCACACTCTCTGCAGGGTAGGCATGTCATCACAGAGGCACTGCAACCAAAAACACTCTCAAACCCATCTTACAAAGCAATTGTTGGATATGGTAAAGATGGTAATGGAGCTCAACTCAATGAATTAAAAGTGTCATAAAAATGTAAGGAATAGCGACGTGATGGAAGCAAAATTGCGTGTCGCCCTGCTTGCCTATGTGTATTTTGTACCATGTTCAGGTAAAATATGTATGAGAATGCTTGTATGCATGGTAACCTCATTGTGTATTCTGTATCTGTCAGTGTCACCAATTCACTGCATAACAGCTAAGAACAGGTTTTAATACAAATGATTATTCACATATGCTAGCTATGCTACTAGACTACCATTTCCAAATACATCAAATATGACTTGAGTAACTACATTGTGGGTTAAATGAAATAAATCATAATGAATATGAGAAATGTCCACTGCGCCAATCCCCACGTTCGGAAATCCATTAACCTCTTTACCATAACAATTCTGGCCCAATTTCTTATTGAGATAATCTTGGATTGCCCGGTATCTAAAATGATCTTTCCTTGTTTCTGATCTGCTCGCGATAGTTAACCATGTATGTTCATAGTGATGTTCTGATTCAGAAACACAGAACCACTTGGCAATAGTCCTGAGCCGTTGTCCATGGAGGAGGTGTGTCAGCAGAACCCATCCAGGGTAAGGTATTTCCGTGGATGCTTACTCTGATTTCAACGTTACAGGAAAGCTATTATTTACAGCCTGCAAGTATATAACGCTGTTATTTTGCATTGTTAAACAATCGCCTGTTCACCAATGCATGTTCTATTTATGCTGTATAGGTGCTTGGCCGTGGATCTACGCTTTGGAGGAATAAGGACTGGAATGAGACAGCGTATTAAGAGTAATTTTTTGAAGTGAGAAGACCAGTGGAATAAGTCAATCCCCAAATCTACAACAGAACCCATGTTAAAAAGAATAATACATTGTAAATCATAGATAGTTAATTTTTGTATACTAATCTGGATTGTAATTTCGTTGTTCAACAATTACTGTAACGTAATTGTTGTAATGTATGTGGTTATTATATAACCAATAATTGCAATGTCTAGAATAACAATTTCTACCCACGCATTTTTACATCGAATGATTTGGCCGAACAATGAAACTTTCAGAGGCGTTTGGTCTGATTGTTGCTCTAGATAAGCCTCTATGCACCCCTTATATTGTTTGATGGGCAGCTACATGCTGTAATGCATTTCCTGCATTTTGTCACCTACCCCATCGCCTCCCAGACACTGAAACCAATAAACAACTTCAAAACCCTGCTCAGTCATCGTGGGAAATGGGCTGGAAATCAATTCAGACGTTATCTACCTCCTCTGGTAGTAGTATAAACGTTGTTTCAGTCATTAAATGTCTACAGACAATTTTTATTATTATAAACAATCCCATTAAAATAATACAACCTTTAATAGAATATTTAGTGTTTTATTAAATAAAAAGTTAAAGACGACAGTGTCACTAGGGACTAAAGTTATGTCTATATTTAAACGTATTCGCCCCATCAAACTAGAGCTTGAAAATTAGAAAATACGTAATTTTCCCAAATCAGAAATGTATCATTAGACGTTTTGTAAATTGAGTTTCTGTAAAACTATAAAGAACAACTTAACGACCTGAATGTCAAAATCCCTGTTTCTTTTGCATGCATGTTGTCTGATACCTCCTAAAAGACGTAGCCTAAATATTTGACAAATTAACGAATACAACCAAAAGGGCTTATTTAGTGGTTAGGGGGCCATCGAAATTACATTACACGTCGTTTCTGTCCGTCAGGCCTTCCACGTTTTTAATATAGCCGTATACAACCAATGGCTGAACAGACCGCATACATCAGAGTAAAGATCAGCCAACCAGCGTTGAAGGACTGTAACTTCGACTTATAAATTGGAAAACTTTGAATGGGGTCAAGTACTTCGGATATATCCACGTGAAGAAGTGTAGGGATAGATACATTTGTATCAGGCTTCTTTTGTTTAACCCTGGAGCTGTTAAATAGAATGGCTTCAGGTGCCGGGGACTTCCCGGAAATAGCAACACAGTACCGGGTTGACCATCTACTTACTGCGGTGGAGAACGAGCTACAGGCGGGCAGCGAGAAGGGCGATCCTACGGAGAGAGAACTTAAAGTGGGATTGGATGAAAACGAACTCTGGAAGAAGTTCAAGGAACTCACGAATGAAATGATAGTTACCAAAAATGGCAGGTAATCTATTCAGTGTATACGTATTATATATTAATAGGTATAGTCAAGAAAGCCTTTTGTGTTATGCATTTATTTCTACCACAATGGTTATTTCTTAATTTATAGCTTGGCGACATTTTACATAAGTTCCAGATGAGTATAATGAATACATCATTTGGGTATTTCAAGTTATGCAAAAAATTTAGACTAATTTATTCCGATGCAAGCAGGTACAGTAGTCTTTCATTGCAGTTGTGTGTCTCATGTATATGTATTAAACGAAGAAAAATGCAAACAATTACTTTTATTATTATTTACTAGTATAATACCTTATATATTTCGTTCTCTTGTAAAGCATGAGAAGCATACGAAGCATCCCCAAACTGTTATATATTCACAAAATAAACTGTAAATCGATCCAAGCGTTGTCTTGAAATTAATGCCAATTAAAAAAAGATGTATATAGCACAAGAAAATTATACGCTATAATATTAGCTATCTATCTTCCATTGGAACGAAGGCGCATGTTCCCGGTGTTAAAAGTGAACATATCAGGGTTGGATCCAAACGCCATGTACTCATTCCTGTTGGATTTCGTGGCCGCGGACAACCACCGATGGAAATATGTTAACGGAGAGTGGGTTCCCGGGGGCAAACCCGAGCCTCAAGCCCCGAGCTGTGTATACATCCACCCGGACTCGCCAAACTTTGGAGCACACTGGATGAAAGATCCGGTGTCGTTCAGTAAAGTCAAGCTCACCAACAAACTCAACGGAGGGGGGCAGGTAATTCAGTCACATTAATCAATGCCAATCTCCCTTTTATATTACTTTTAGTGCTACTACTCTTATTTAATTGCAATGATTTCGCTAATAATTTACATAATGAGTTTATCGTCCACGTTGACACTGTTAATCACAATGTTGTACTAAAATACTATCTTATTCGATTTCCAAAACTAACAGAGACACTACTATTGGTCGTTTGCTTTATTTTTGGTAAATGTTTAGATCATGTTGAACTCGTTGCACAAATACGAGCCACGTATCCACATCGTGCGCGTCGGAGGGCCGCAGAGAATGATCACAAGCCACTCATTCCCTGAGACGCAATTCATTGCAGTTACTGCCTATCAAAATGAAGAGGTAAATTGATGAACACATTTAACGTTTTATTTGATTCCATCGACGATGTACGTTTAATATACATATTATGTATTTGTTATGCGCAACATTTGAGTTGGCCTAATCCCTGAGATTCACGTGTTACGCACCGCTGTTTGTGTTTTGTTGTTTGGATGTGAGTCACATCGATTTGTTTTAGCAACGAACGTTTTTTATATTTGTCTTTTAAATTTAAAATGTTGGTTTTACTTCCCCTTTTAGATAACCGCTTTGAAAATTAAATACAACCCGTTTGCCAAAGCTTTTCTGGATGCTAAAGAAAGGTATACTTTTTTTGTCCTTCATACACAGATTGTTTTGTTACATTAAAATGTACAATACGTTAGAAGGGCCAATCCTATAGTATGTGCTTGTTGATACACTGGGAGAAGTTCAATACTAGATGGTCTCTTTTAGCTAAAGTCCACTCCCTGTGGCCTAATCAGTACAAGCTACAGTTGAAGTACTCTGAAATCCCTCTCAACAGAACTGATCACAAGGACATAATGGACGACAGGGACAGCCAACAGTCAAGCTATTCACAGTGTATGTCTCTTTAAACCCGTTTTCTGTTTTTTACTTTATCATTGAAATTCAGAAGTTGATTTCTCCCTACTCCAACTGTACAGGTCTATTTTAAATTTAAAACGGGTTTATAAAAACGAATTAAATGAACACAGCATGACATATGTATTCCTAATTTGCACATCTTGTCGGCAGCTCTTTAAAACAAGCAGTAAAATGCAAATACATTTCGACCATAACATGGCTAGATCTTTCCCTGTGTCTCCCGTGGGCCCACCATAACGCAGTGAGTGGCTGGTTCATCCCGGGCACACCCGCTAGCCCTCACAGCCAGTTTGGAGGTTCCCTGCCCCAGTCACACGGCTGTGACCACTACCCCACCTGGAGGAACCATCGCTCGGCCCCCTACAGCAGCCCCTACACCCATCGGACCGGCTCGCCTAGTGAGTGTCTATGTGCTTCTCCGCTTCTTCACACACCCAGCCTGTTGGTGCATCCTTTCCTCCACCTTCACCAGTCATACTCTCGCCCCTTCACTTCCTGACACCATTAACAAGAGAGTCAAACAAATGTGTCCGACTCGGAGGTGTTCTGCATTCCTCGGTTCTTTGTGTGAGCGGGTCACTCAGACCTGTAAACAGCTGGGCTTCCATCTGGGAATGCCTGGACACACACTGGAGATTAGACCCGCTCCTTCTTCAGCTCTTACGGTGTGTGCTACGCCATTTAGTAGAGAACCATTAACGGGAGTCCCAGGTCACCTTGACTGACAGAACTACTCAATAAACAACATGGTGCTCTTCAGATGGGGAAAGATTCATTCAAATGCTGAGTAGTATTTTGGGCCCAAATCATTTAAAATGTCCTGAAATATGTCTGTTTAAAGTACAGTGTGTCTGTTTAAAGTACAGTGTGTCTGTTTAAAGTACAGTGTGTCTGTTTACAATACAGTGTGTCTTTTTACAATACAGTGTGTCTGTTTACAATACAGTGTGTATGTTTAAAGTACAGTATGTCTGTTTAAAGCACAGTATGTCTGTTAAAAGTACAGTATGTCTGTTAAAAGTACAGTATGTCTGTTTACAATAAAGTATGTATGTTTACAATAAAGTATGTCTGTTTACAATACAATGTTTCTGTTTAAAGTACAATGTGTCTGTTTTCTAGACACTGTGTCTGTTTTCTAGACACTGTGTCTGTTTTCTAGACACTGTGTCTGTTTAAATTGTACTGATGTTTGTGTTGCAGCTGGTTACTCCGACAGTTCCCCCGGCAGTGGGTCTATTCTGCCCTCCCATGATCACTGGTCCAATCTGCAGGTGCCATCTGCCTCCCCCATGCTGCCCACGCACTGCAGCTCCACTGGCTCTAACTCCAGGTTGGTTGGCTCCTCTTACACACACACACACAGACACACACACACACACACACGTACGTTGCTTAAAATACGCTTGTGTGGACCAGAAAAAAACTGAAATGTTCCCTATCTGCTGAACGTTACCCTAATCCTAACCCCTGCCCAAATCTAAACCTAACTCTAACCCCTACCCCTAACTCCAGCACCTCACACCAAATAAAGCTAACTAAACCAGTTATTACCAGTTATAACGATGTGCTAGCCAGATGCTGTGTGGGTAACATTCTTTTTTTCAGACACTGTACGTGTTATTGGAATGGAACGTTGTGAAACACACAGGGCGGTTTGTGCCGGAGTAGTTAGCCAGGGGCTGGAGCCGTGCATGTAGACCATGTAAATGTTAATGACAGTGTCCTTCCCTCTGCCTCTCTGAATCCAGTCAGTACAGCCTGTGGCCGGTGAGTAACCCATCCATGACCCCAGTCTCCCAGGCAGGGTGTACGTCCAACAGCCTGAGCTCCCAGTTTCTGCACGGACCCGGTCACAGCCCCTACCCTGGGCTGTCCCACTCCCTCACAGCGCTCCCTGGTGGATCGCCGCAGTATGACAGCAGCGTGTCCACAGAGGTGCATGACAGTTCCGCGCTGTTGCAGTATGACACGTCACCGGCCGGTCACACGCGGCTGCTAACATCATGGACTCCAGTTACACCTCACGCCCTGTAGGGGGGGACGGAGAGCCACAGCACGCAGACGCGTGGACAGACGGATGGGACGTATGACAAGCAGACAGCAGAGTACAATCAATGTCAAAACAACCTTATCTGATAGCAACATCTGCTCATAGTCTTCAGCTTATAACGCAGGCCATGCTAGATGCTAAGAGTACCGATAATAACTTGTTCATAGTGTAAATATTAATGATTATATTATCACCTCTTAGCAGAGGTTAACTGTGTAAATACATGGTATCATGTTGCACATTTTCTAATGAATTTTTTGGAGACTTTGTTAGTGGCACTGAACTTGTCAGTTGTTTCATCGAACCAATTAAAAGGTGTATATATTCTGTGTTGTGATGTTTTCTTAGAGGTTGGGGAGGTAATTCTGGATCTCTCTCTGTATTTTCATCCTGCTCTATATTTCAGACACAGCTTCGATGAGATTCTGGTGAATGATGTCTGTTGCTACTGGGATGACACTGATTGGCCAGATGCTGGCATTGTAAACAGCGAATGAAAACAGCATTTGCATGGTCACGCTTTGCAGCAGGTTTGATCTAAGGATGTCAGTACATAGGTCCCTTTACTCATAACAAACACATCTGCCTATAAGAACCCATGTGATTCATCATGATGGATTTCTCAACATTTAAAATTTGGTAAAATAAAACACGTGCGCTAAATTCTGAATAAACTCAGGTGAAAGGGGCACCTTGCAGTTACGCTCTTAGCCCTTATTTACCAACGACATGTAGGAACCATCCTACCATTAGTATTGTCGTATGTATAGAAAAAGTGGGATTTATTAAATGACCTAATGACCGTTTTATGTACATTGATAAAATTCCACTTTTGGACACAGCCCTGTTTATCCCAGCCTGAAAACCCAAAGAGCACGCAACAATCGTGTTGATGCACAGTGGCTAGAAAAGCTACCTAATAGGGTCGAAACTGAGGAAGAAACCTAGAGAGGACCCAGGCTCTGCCGGGTGGCCTGGCCTCTTCTGGCTGTGCTGGGTGAGTATTTTAAGGTTACAAATTAGAAATGGATGCATGTTTCCAAAATCTGCCACCTGATCACCATATTTTGCATGACTAACATATATGACCTTTTAGCCGAGACATTAGTTTTGGGATGGTGCTTTGATGTGGATTTGGGTGGAGCTATTATCGTAGCTGAGATGCCAAGCTAAAAATGTCCCAATAAAAAATGCCTGTGGCACAAATTTGAAAGGTGTATTTTCGCACAGTGGTTCCCAACCATGGGCACTAGGACCCCTGGGGGTACGTGGCCTCTCCACAGGGGGTACATGAAAACATTCACAAAACCATAGGCTTAATAGTGAAATTATCATGAAGGTGTACTTCAGGGGTGCTCCAAGCAGTGCAAAATCTTTTTGGGGGTACAGTAACTGAAAAAGGTTGGTAGCCACTAGTCTAGCCAGGAGAGGTCAAATGAAGCAGAACAGTGAAACAACCAGAGGCCCTACCATAGATAAAACAATGCCACGAAATACTGTTTACTGCAGTTTCTTACCAAATAAAAGTAATATATGATCCTACTATAAAAGAGGTTTCCTCACAAAGGTGTCTCGGTAGTTCTTCGACATTTTGTGTTGAACGGTAGATTGTAGGAATCTTGTACTCTGTGAAACTGTGAACTTCTGCAGCACCTGATGATGATATGAAACGTGGTCAGACATAAAATGGTGAACGGGGCGCCTTAATTTCAATGGTGCCTTGGCGGTGTCAGTAAATTTCGCTCGCTAAACGCGGGAAATAAAAACATCTTCTGGCGGAGAAAACGGGCGGAGGAGCTAATCACTGGCTAGCGTTTGTCAGTGGGTGACAACAAGGACAATGCAGTCAATATGAGCATGCACGTCGTCCTACAACACCTTGATGCGGAACCTAAATTAATAGCTAAACAGCATAGTATAAAAAAATATGTAACCGCCATATTATTGTGTAACAAACAACCTAGCCGGCTAACCCTGTTGAACGTTTACCCCAAACCTAACCAGTGCGTTCGTTGTATCGCCCGGGTCTAAATACGTCGAAAACGGCATTCCAAATTATTAGTACTGAAATGTTAAAACTTGGCAACTTAGCTATCTAAATTAAACATATTTCATTTGAATAAGTAATTATGTTGTTGGGGAGAACATTGTTCTCCAATAAGCTAGATTTTCTTCTGGCCAGCTTTCCCAGGTAAAAACATTATTTCGCATTGATTGGTATGTTTGTTAGAGGAGAACAACTTTTGCATCAATCAGCTAGCGTTTTCGCTCTTTCTGGCTAGCTGTCCTAGCAACATACCTCAAGGAAAGCAAAGAGAGTTTAATCCATTCCTTCAAGCAGGGACGTCACTAGAGATTCATGAAAAGGGGGGCTAAGCCTCTTTTATGGGGATCTAGACATACTCCCTCATGATTTTTTCTCGAAAACATATTTTCATCATGTATTTTCTGTGACAACATGTGTAAAAAAACAATTATTAAGGTAATTCTTTGCCAAGTTTGGCTCAATTTTTACCAGTCACATAATGTTAGGCATTGATCTAATCTGACTTACTTAAATTCTATAATATGAATTACTTACATTTCTATACTAAAGAAATTAAAGTCCACTCTGTCCCCATCCATCCAACACCAACAAAAGGCACAAACATGGCTGTACTATGTAATCAAAATACTTTTGACAACTTCAGTTCATAGTAAATGAACATCTAAACATTTCTAAACACAAAATAGATCTAGCAACATCCATGCCTTCTACCCCCACCAAAGTACTGTAGACTTTCTTTCCTACAACGACAGCACCACAAACTGTCCTCAAAGGCACACAAACAGGCCCGCATTTATGGTACATTTCCGGCCAACTCGACTATATTTTCGTCTTGCATTCTTTGCTCGGTTTTACTGATGCTTGTAGCCAGCTTGTTTTCGCTGATCTTTCTTCTCCCTGGACAGTTTCGATACCCTGTCTACTGGGTTGCCGTCTGTGTCTGACCATTAAGCTATTTAACAAGGGATTAACCACTAAGCTATTTAACAGAGACATTCTCTCTTTGCCCGCTCAGCTCGCTGGTGGCCAAAATCAGTAGTACAGTTAATGAATGGATTGATTAATTAATGCATTCATTCACAAGTGTTTGAATGGATGCATGAATGCAAAAAAAGTACTAAGCTGCTGTGCGATGTGTTATAATTCTCTTTGAAAATATTTTAAATTATTGTTTAATAGCAACCTTGAGCTAAAAAGCTACATTCTTACACAGTTTACTTGGATAATACTCAAATCGCTTTAATCGTTATTTCTGAGACATAACAAAGCATAAATCGTGCAAAAACCATACAGCATATTTTTTGTTAAATAAAACCAACAAAAAGGCTTTGAAAGCAGAGGTTTTCCATGTAGTAGTAATCCTATTAGGATTTTATAGGAAAAAAACTCTTATGTTAGGGAGGGAGAGAATGCGAGCATTGACGCAAGCAGCTCTGACGTCAGTAGGCTAGCTGCAGTGAATAAGAGAGGTGGGGGTTGTTGAATCAGCGTATGGCGCAGCGAGCGCATCAAGCGTGATTGCCTCTAGAAAATACAGTGGACGGGCGTCACTGGCATAAATGAAACTGTAAAGAGATGAAGCTGCCAACTGCCAAAGGGGACTACAGGGACAGAGAGGGAGAAAAAGAAAAAAGCATAAAAAATAGATTGTCAGCAGTTCAGAGAAGGGAAAACAGGAATAACCGTATGAAGTCAAAAATGGAAGCATAACTCTCACATCATTCTCGACATAAACTAACTCTCATGCTGTATTTTTATAATAAATCAGCACTTTATGTATAACAAATCAAGAAGCGTGTGTCGGTCTTTCAAATAAATATACAGTGTGTTTTATATTTATATGTCAATACATAAAATGCTCAATCGCATGGACGTTAACAAATTGATTATTAATCAATTCGATTTTCGGACCTGCCTGACAATTGCATATTCTAAAGCCCACTCCTAACCCCATTAAATGCATTTTTTCAAACAGCTCTTACGGGAAAGTGGCATTATCCTCATTGTAACATGCATAATTTCCGCCATGAAGTGTTGAAAATTGATCCCCAAAGCGGGGAAAGCTTGTTTTTGAATGCACTAGTCTCATAATCAAAAGTGAATACAAACTGTCAGGATTTATTTCAGGAAATCGTCAGTATTTAAGTTAGAGAGAAAGAAAATATTTCTTGACACCGCTGTCTGTGGTATCTTTGTTCGTCTTTATCTCCACAGGTGTCCGGCACTAAGACCTCCTCACAAATAATAAAAAAATAGGAAAATGATTGCGTATGAGAGGCTGCCGTTAAAAGCAAAAGCCAACAAAAAATGAAAGCAAACATAAATACAGTCACTGGTGCTGTTTGTCTCTTTCTGAGGATATAGACTACAGATGTTCATATTCCTATCTATAATCTCTCTCAGACTTTTGAATGTGAAAAATGTATGTCTAAAGTGATTTTTCCATATATAGCCTAATATAACAGTACTGTCAGTTTTCTGTAAGCACAGGATTAGCAGCGTTGGTACCATCTGCAAAGGAAATATTTTTTTTCCCCAGAAAAGCTGCTGACGTCATTTGCCCTACAGTACAACCGAGCAACCAGTCTTAGCCTTCCACTTTATTTTTTATGTTTTATTTATTACATCTACTAGGCTACTATAGAGTAAAAAAGTAGCCTATCTGTAAAGGTGTCAAATTTGGGAATATAGTGTTAAACCACGGTAGTTCGGTTTACGCATGTTTCCTAGCAACTGGACTAAGAAGTTTCAATAGAGGACTAACGACAAAGACTAGTGTTTTAAATGTCTACACTCCGATGGCAAGGTGATAGCCTAGCGTCCGTTTGAGAGTGAAGGTTGGGCTGTATGTAGGGCGGTTTGTGTAGGCTACATCTATTTGGTTTACGGCAGATTCTCCATAGCTGTGGCATCCGCAAACCTGAGACTTGAGCGGCAACAGCGACGACAGCGTGCCAAATGTAAAGCTAACCGTTCCCTCGGAGCGCAGCGTGACGTCGGTTTCACACGACGCGATTCAGGTCTTGGGTTTAAGCTTCAACCCAGGAGAGGTTAAATCTAAAAAACTACTCAGTGTTCTCTGTTCTCTCCAAGTCGCTTCAATTAATGTTTAGTTCTGTCGTGACTGCTGTCATCAAATGTTGGAATATCCGTTGAACTTCGAACATAAAGCTTTACCAGGGTTAATTTGTTGTATGTGAACCAACGTTCTGGAGAGCACATTATTTTAGAAAAAAATCGTTCAGAACCCATCGGACCATGCAAATGACTTAACTGAAAATGAAAACAACCACAACTAAAACGATACTAACTCGTGCGCTTTCGCCGAATTGGACAGATATTTGGTGGCACAGATCAGTATTAAATTGCTTCTCGTGCGTAATTTCCATCCGAACACTGTCCAGCCATATAATCCTGGACCCACGTGATCAACACATCGCCTCCGTTTCAATATATGTCGGGGAAAACTACGCCTATCTTTCTCTATACCTAAAAAAAATCGTCCAATCACGGTAGTGGCTTACATTTTGACAATCTATCAATTTCTGTTTGCGTCTTCAGTTCCAGCGCATCCATCCATGCACCTGCCGACTTCGGTTCGGAGTCGCGCTGGAGAAAAGGAAACCGCGAAGAGCAGGGTCTGTTTTGAATGGAAGTGAAGTCTATTTGGAAAGTCTGGAATTCTACAGTCATAATCTGTCTGTTGCATACGCGTGCACAGCCAGTTTATTTATTGTCTGAACTGTCTCACAATCATTCTACGGCTGTCACAGAAATAAATAAAAAGAGGAAGCAGCAAATGTCGAAGAAACGCAAAAGTCGTAAAGACGAGGAGGTAATCGAGGACGCAAAAGATTTCCAACGAGAAGGTTGTAGCAGTGATCAAGGTACGTTAGCTTTGCGTATTGCCGGGTATTGCCTCCGAGTAGTAAAAGGAAAATTGTCGTGGTAGCGTACAAATAGGCTATCAGTCTATCTGTTTTTTAATTTCCTACATCAATGATTGTAGATAATTAATGTGGAATTCACACACAGTTATACAAATAAAATGTTTTAGTGGCTATTGTAGTAGTGCTTGCTTCGACCGCAACCAAAGTAGCAAGATAACTAATGTTTAACTAATGTTTATTTTCTGAAAGTTACATAGATTTATAGAAATGTGAATTACATGAAAACCTGTTAGGGCTCGGCAAAAAACATATTTCTTGTCATTATATGCATAGGCTGGGTACTTTCTAGCGACTCTACTTACCATCCAGTGATTTGAATTTGTTCCTGATATCAACAAAGTTGCCCAAACTCTTTTTTTCCCTAGTATGACTAACTAAGGTCATTTATTTTTACACCTGGTGTGAACGAACACCAATTTACGTTTCATTTCATTTATGTTGTTTGTTAATTCAACCGATTGACTGAGTTGGTGTGCATGGTCCCCTCCACCCATCTGCCCTCTATATTGGCCTTTCCAACTCCAGCTGAGTGTTTACACACGCTATGTTCATTATAGTGCACTGTAGCAAAATGTTTTGTAAATGGAAAATGAAAACACTTTGTGATTTTCTGGGTTGCAATTGATCGCTGTTTGTTTCAGGTCTTTTTATTCCCATTGTTGCCAAATGAATAATACCCATGACATAGCAGCAAAGTGTTTGGCAGTGCATTTTGGGTCATGGCCCAAAGCAGTGTTTCCCTTTTTGGCTCCTTGAGGGGAGGAAAGGAAAGAGAACTGAAGGGAACCTGTTTTTTCCTTGTACCCCCATAGAGCTGCGGCTGCTGGGAACACATATGGGGTGTACTCTCTGGCCCAATCCTAAATTAACCCCTAAGCCCATACCCACAGTGTAAAAAGTTGGCTTGCTTTAAGGAATTTGGGGAACTTTTTTGCATTGCCTATCAGAGTTTAATGAACCTGATAGGTGTTGGCTCCAGACCAATCTACATTCAGTATACCGATGGTGTTGGCTCCAGACCAATCTACATTCAGTATATCGATGGTGTTGGCTCCAGACCAATCTACATTCAGTATACCGATGGTGTTGGCTCCAGACCAATCTACATTCAGTATACCGATGGTGTTGGCTCCAGACCAATCTACAT